>JAWQEG010008107.1:0-43249 GCA_033782935.1 Petrolisthes cinctipes
GTGTTACCAGATTTCAATTTCTGACACTACAGCACAGAACTAAAATTACTACTACTAATACCACCACTACGACTGATACCCTCACTTCTCCCACTGCAATACTATTTACTACTACTACCACCAATACTACTACCACCCTCCTCCTCCTACTACTACTACTATTACTACTACACACCACCCCTCCTCCTCCTCCTACTACTACTATTACTACTACAACTACCACCCCTCCTTCTCCTCCTCCTCCTCCTCCTCCTCCTCCTACTACTACTACCACCCCTCCTCCTCCTCCAACTACTATTGCTAGTACTATTACCACCCTTCCTCCCTCCTCCTCCTACTACTACTACTACCCCTCCTCCTCCTCCAACTACTATTACTACTACTACTACCACCCTTCCTCCTCCTCCTCCTACTACTACTATTACCACCACCTCCTTCTCCTCCTCCTCCTCCTTCTACTACTACTACTACTACCACCACCACCCCTCCTACTACTATTATTACTATTACTACTACTACTACCACCACCCCCTCCTTCCTCCTACTACTACTACTACTACTACCACCCCTCCCTCCTCCTCCTCCTCCTCCCTACTACCTACTACTACTACCACTACCACCCCCTCCTCCTCCTCCTACTACTACTACCACTACTACTATCACCCCTCCTCCTCCTCCTCCTACTACTACTACCACCCCACCTCCTTCTACTACCACCACTACTACTACTACTACTACCACCCTCACTTCTGCATATTCATACCGGAAAGTTTGTTATCGTGAAACAAAAACATTTACATACACAGCACTCGAAATTTTTGCAAAGATTGTTATGGAGGGGAATAGAATATAGTTTTAAGTTGTGCAGAGGAGGAAAATGGCCAGCCTGTTTTTGTTATAACCTCTCCCTCCCCTCTCCCCCTTTGTGTGTGAGAGAGAGAGAGAGGAGAGAGAGAGAGAGAGAGAGAGAGAGAGAGAGAGAGAGGAGAGAGAGAGAGAGAGAGAGAGAGAGAGAGAGAGAGAGAGAGAGGGTGGGTCGTATGTGTGTGGGTGGGTGGTGTGTGTGTGTGTGTGTGTGTGTGTGTGCACCACCGTTACGGCTATCACTACCTTCCACTACCATCACCCACTACTACCATCATTATTATTTCCAACTACCACTACCACCCACCACCCTTCTGAGTCAGGTCGTTATCACACACACACACACACACACACACACACACCACACACACACACACACACACACAGGGACATACACACACGCAACCCAACCTAACCTAATCTAACCCAACCAGTCCTAACCTAACCTAATCGAATCTAACCTATCCCAACAAGACCTACTCTAACCTAACCTAACCCAACCAGGCTTAATCCAACCAACCCAACCCCAACCAATCCTAATCCATCCCAACCATTCCTAATCTAACCTAACCTAACCAAGCTTAATCCAAACCAAACCAACCCAACCAATCCTAACCTAACCACTCCTAATCTATCCCATCCATTCCTAATTTAACCTAACTTAACCAAGCTTAATGCAACCCAACCACCCAACCAGTTTTAACCTTACCAATCCTAATCCATTCCAACCAGTCCTAACCTAACCTAACCAAACTTAATTCAACTCAACCAGTTTTAACCTAACCAATCCTAGTCCATCCCAACCAATCCTAACCTAACCTAACCTAACCAATCCTAATCCAACCCAACCAGTCCTAACCTAACTTAACCTAACCAAACTTAATCCAAACCAACCCAACCAAACCAATCCTGATCTAACCAATCCTAATCCACCCCAACTAGTCCTAACCTAACCTAGCCTAACCAATCTTAATGCAACCCAACCAAGCCAACCAGTTTTAACCTAACCAATCCTAATCCATGCCAACCAGTTCTAACCTAACCTAACCTAACCAAATTTAATGCAACCCAACCAGTTTTAACCTAACCAATCCTAATCCATCCTAACTAGACCTAACCTAACCAAACCAAGCATAATCCAATCCAACCCAACCCAGTCAGTCTAACGCTAACCTAATCTAACCTAACTAATCCTAATCCAACCCAAACAGTCCTAACCTAACCTAACACATTTCTTTCGGCAACTCCGTAGTTTATGCTTTCTGTAAACCGTAGAAAATGTGTAATTGTATTTCATCCGTTTTCTGTGGTGTATAATAGAAGGGGGAAGTTGCATAGAGAGAGAGAGAGAGAGAGAGAGAGAGAGAGAGAGAGAGAGAGAGAGAGAGAGAGAGAGAGAGAGAGAAATAAAAAAAATGTGTTTTGAACTTGAAGGTACTATACGTGGTACTATCGTGGTGTGTGTGTGTTGTGTGTGTGTGTGTGTAATCTCCTCTTAATTATTTAACCTTTGTGATGGTTTGACTTCCCAGACACGTGCCCTGTTCCAAATAATAATAAAAATAATGTTAATAATAACAATAATAATACCTCGATATACAACTTGTATCCACCACTACTTCATATTACGTACATTCATTGAAGATCTAGGTAATAATAATAATAATAATAATAATAATAATAATAATAATAATACCTCGATAAACAATAAATATATACAGTAGGCTACTTGTATCCACCACTACTTCATATCCATACACTCATTGAAGATCTAAATAATAATAATAATAATAATAATAATAATAATAATAATAATAATAATAATAATAATAACTTTTATCTACCACTACTTCATTTTACACTCATTAAAGATCACCAACACATATTTTCCCAGGCTTCTGTTATTCATTACCATAAATTACGGGATTTACTGAGCCTGTGTTAACAGGCTATATAGTGCCAAGTCATCTTTTAATAGAAGGCTCTGTCACTATACATATATACATATATACACTTGCTGGTTTATCTTACATTATCCCTTTAATTAATGACTGACCTATAGGCCCGGGACACTCGGACGCTTTGTGGTGGCTACACAAGGACTACACACAGTAGTTGAGGACATAGCTTACCATACGTTTCTATTGTTCTGAGACCAATCCGTACACACGAGCGAATGTGTCAGTGTCTGTGGCGAGGTTTACGCCAATCCTCGCCACGTGTGGCAGGGATTTGTGTTTTGGACCGTGACACACGGACCACATGTGGTTGCTCAGTGGCCTGTAAATTTTCCCACCTCTATTGGGTTTCAATATGGCCGCCACTGAGCCTGTCGTTTCCATGTCGCCGCCAGTCGTACACACCGTAACACACGGGCGACTCTGCGACCTAACCACAAATCATTGTAATCAGCCAAGCAAGGATGACTCGTGTCGTCCTTGCGTGGTGACCACAAATCGCCTGTGTATCACGGCCCATAAAGATTTCAATGCCCGCCGAACCGTCGGTCAACATTTAACATTACATTTTTCATATATATCTGGTAACCATTCATAGTTTATAATATCAATAAAAGCTTACCTGTATGTTGAATATTTTCCTGGTGGATATTTGTGGCCACTGGAAACCGATGTGGCGAGATATTGACAGATTTGTATACACCAAACTAGACATGCTCAAATAGACGGTCGGCCTGCGACTCAGTGTTGCCAGGTGCAGGGAAATATCTCTGTTTTAGGAAATTTTGAAGTCCACACAGGGAAATTATATAAAGATTGTTCAAGAGTAAACAGGGAAATGGATGGTAAATGTACGATATCTTCAAGTGTAAACAGGGAATTATTGAGGTAAAAAGGGAAATTCTGATGTTGAAGTTGGGTGAATATCGTCAAGAAGACCTGGCAACACTGGCGGGCGTTGAGAATGAGAAATTGAGATGAGGGATAGGGCCGTATGCAAGAACATTCATGATGAATACGATGGCGTGGTATCGGTAAGACGGCTCCAATTAATAGTGTCATCGCATGTCTAAAAAAAAAAAAAAAAAAAAAAAAAAAAAAAAAAAAAAAAAAAAATCTATATGTGTGCATTTCTCCACTTCACACACACACACACACACGAAAAAACTACATGCTGGGCGATTTTCCACTTCACAAAAAAAAATTGGTTAGTCCTACCATGGAGGTATAATAATACAAAACTGCAATTTTTTCAATAAATACCGACTATTTGGTTGTTGAGGATTTAGGTCTAAGTTCTAGTATCGTAGTATAAGTTAAGCCAATGTGCCAAAAGAGTTTTTATAATTGTGAAGTAACCTCCTGGGACTGATGAGTAAAATTAATGTTTTTGTGTGAATCACAGTGAACTGGAACTGAGTAAGTGATGACACACACTTTATACAGTAACATCCAGCCATCATGATAAGATTCCATGTGGCTTAGTGGTAAAATGTGTTTGATACAAGACACCACACCAGAGTGTGAACTCTATTCCATGACAGTTCTGGGTGTTGTTCATCTTACTACATCATAATTATATTTCAATGGAGGGAAACGTTAAGCTATGGGCGGTATGCAAGAACATTCATAGTGCACACGACGGCTCCATAGAATAAACAACAGAGCCATCGTACCAGTACCACGCCATCGTATACACCACCAATGTTCTTGCATATGAAACCGATGTCAGAAAAAATACTCAAATTATCTTCTTTGTACATATTTATTTTCACTATTCTCTAAAACGTATACAGTGTACTATACACAGCACAGTACATTAATATAATTTTTTGTAAAGATATCCACCAAATCATTAACCAGTTAGTTATTAAATACTTTCAAGTCTTTGATGATGTTTTTTGGGAAATAAGGAATCTCAAAACCGTTATCATATCCAAAGTACAGTATAATCTATATTGCAATTTTTTTATCCTGGTAAAACTGCAAACATTCACTTCTATGTAATATGTCCTTTGATATATGTAAGATATCATGTACAATACTGTACAATACAGTACATTCCAGTGTTTTTAATTTGCAGACAAATACTTAGTTATATAAATTTTTGGTATACAATACTTTGTATACAGTATATCTTGGATTGTATAAAAAATAGAATAAAAAACAAATTATATGAGTGAGCTGCATTATCACCAGGTTAAAAAAATGGAGTATGGGCATGATTTATTGAACAATCATTAAATCCTTCATACTTATACTATGAAGAATATTGGCAGTACAGTATACCTGAATAAATTTCACTGTACTTTACAGTAAAGAGTTGTTTTTTTTCAGTGGTAGGAAGTTCTCGGACCAAAGCGTTAACAATGAAACATGTCATAATTTGAGCTTAACATCAGCTATAGTCAGGGAGATTAAAGATTAAGAGTAAAGAAACACCTCCAAAGATCCTAACATTAAGGGACCCTGTGACGTAGTAAAAATATTGGAGATAAACGAGTCCTTCAAAAATTCCTACAAAACACCATTTATATAGAAAGAACTTGTTTCGTGGCATAGTCAGGAGGAATCAGAAGCCTACAAGTGCCGTACATGATCACAGGGTCCTTAAACAACAGCTGTGGAATGAAACTTACATAACTGCATCATGATACAGTATTAACAAACTTTACCTGAAGGACAATCCAAAGATAAAACACTGGATTTGAAAAGCAAAGGTTTAGAAATATAACTCCATAAAAATACATTGGTTCCACTTTACATAAATCTGTATGAGATATAGGTGTAGTCATATCATCTGGCATCATGATCAACTTCATAAATTGTTTGTAATATGGCAACACATTACATTTGTACTCAAGAGGTTCTGTAGTGTACAGTCATACCTTCGTTTATATGCAAATCTGCTTCTACAACCCTACCATTTTAATGGGAGCCATAAAACCTCAAGCCCTCTCATTCTTTATCTCACCTCAGCCCCAAGTCCACCTCTTGACTCTTTGTGGTATAAATATTTTTGGTAAACCCAAATATCATTTACTTTTTACTTGCAATTCATGAATACAGCCTGAAAAGTACAAGTACTGTAACCATACTACTGTATAAAGCAAAATTACAACTTTATTGACTCAAAGTCAGTACAAGGTTAGGAGAGTACTGAGCAGAGTTATTCAATTGGTGGCCTGTGGCTGAAGCTGTACATTTTATCCATTTTCATTGGCATTTTGACTGACTTGGGGTGATTATATAATTATAATACTAACTGTTAATACCAAATTGTGTTGTTATGTATAAATGTATTTAATAAGAATGTCAGCTGTCAATTGCTGCTTATTATGCTTATGTCTTGAGTAATTACCTAGATCAGAAATTGGTAGTTGAAAATGTATGTTTCTTGTGACATGAGTCCTGGTATAAAGGAAAGGAAGTATATATGTAAGCAATGATTGGTTGGGTGGCTGGGAGATTGAAAGTAGCAATGTGCTTGGCAGGAACTGTGTAATGTCAACAGAGCTACTGTGGCTCTATTCCTATTCCATCTGGCAATTTCAAGTCGACTTATGCAGCTACAAACCACTCTGGACAAATAACATGTTAATAGTGGTTAAACTGCTTTATGGAATGGTAGTCCTTCCTCAATATCAAGCCACATTTAATAAAGGACGTTCCAAATTGCGTGTTAACGGAGGTAAAACTGTACGTAACTACAGAATCTGATGTTTGGGTCAAAGGAATGTTTGACTTACCGGTAATAAATACTGTACTGTATAGCGATTTCTCATCAGGCAAAAATGCCACTCTTTCTTTCCGTTTACATCACACCCATTCTGTCTATAAAGTTTAAGTCCAGTAATCTCTCATGCATCCAAACTAATAAGAACCCAAGGGGTTCAGATTGTGCAAAATTCCAGATAATGTTAAGTATGTTACAAACAATGCTCTATATTTTATGCCCATTTAATGCATACCTATCCACAGAAATCATCAAAATGAGGTCTATAGTATGGTATGCTGTATGTATAGAAATACTGTAATTTAATTTAATTATCAAGATCTTTATTACCTCGATAGTGTCAGCTATCGGATAATGCAGGTTCGGATACTTGAGAGAATACTGTATTGTACATACTTAGTATATATCAAGATTTTGTATAAACTATCTTGGTTTGAACACACTTACCAAAAATCTTTAATCAAGTGAGATGCGGCAATTAATACACGTTTGCCAGTAAACAAAAAGCACTATCATGATTATATTATATAAAATGTCATGGCACACTTTTCAAGCAAAACATAAATTGCTCTTTTATATTAATTTGCATACAGTGATAAAAGTAAAATTTTACTCTTCAATAATTACATGCCATTACCTATTATCACATCAAATGGATCATGTACAATGCCAGAGTAGTGTTCTTCTAAAAAAATATTTTGTATGAACTATTATTCTTAAATATATATAGGCCTACTGAAACATATAAAGTTATAAAATAAATTCTTATTGACATACGAGTAAGTCTCCAGGCAAACCAGGTATCATGAGGTTGGTTTGACTGACTATAATTATAACTTTGCACTCTTTGGTTGACACACATGCAACTAAATAACATATGATTTCTTTACCTGACCAAGAAGATGCCCCCCCTACTGCTAACCCTTATAGGTAATTGGCCAATTACATTATAAAGTATTTTCTTTAACTAGGAAATACCCATCCGTAATATTTATGAATACTGTACATTTATTTGCAATACATTGGGGCCAGCCAGACATCCTGTCTGAGCCAATGGACTACAAGAGGACAGGGCTTCTTCACCAGATAAATAAATAATATATAACACATGATAAAGTTAACTGTGTGTCTCTATCTAAAGAGGGAGTATAGTGGTGTGGATGCATTCCTTGTGAGATCGTAGTATCGGCAGCAGCTCAACACTGGGCAAGTGGGGGTAGGGAAAGACACTTGGTGGGACACTATCCAAGACCCAAACTGGCAGGACACTCTCCCTCGGCACCATCCTTTACAGCTTCGTCATCAGTGAAGCCACAACTGGAAGGCCTGTTAAGATAATATCAACCGGCCACAAGGAGTCTAAACATTCTGCCATATGACTGCAGCTATATGTCTGGAATATACTGTCTACTGTACCTACACCTACCTTTCAGTATCATCTTTTTTAGCAAGATCCCTTTTCCTTTTTTTCTTAAAAGAAAAGACCGAGAACCATAATGCCTAATGAAATGGATTTATTTCACATTCACTCTCCCTTTCAAGTCAACAAAATTGTCTGATCTCCTTCCACAAAAATAACTGCTGCATATCAAGCACATTTTAGATCTTTAATATAACATACAGGCTACAATTTATATATTTTTTAGAAGTTATATTACAAGGAATTCAAATCTTTCCAGGAAGCACCAAATTACTGTCTTACACTATTGTTGTCAATCAACACTTTACAGAGGTGTACAAAGTAATTCAACACTATATCCCCCATTCTGCCAATCCCATATCCCTCTTTGTATCCCCACTGGTAGACATGTACATCAGGTCTCTGTAGAGTTCTGTCAAGTTTATAGCTTGCAAGGTATGCCAGCTCTGTGAATCATTGTATTTCAGTACTGATTATGACTTTGAGTGCAATGGCTGGGGAAATTGTAATGTACAGCAGCAAATTTCTCCTGAAAAGTTGCATATGTAGACCGAAGTGCAACTGACTAGACACACACACACACACACACACATGCACGCACGCTATGCTAGGTGCCTACAAATTTGTTAGTGTATCAGCATCAACGTTAATTATATTTCAAACACTTGATGCAGACATCCTCTACCTCAACAAGAATTGAAGTCAATCATAGAAACATATACAATGAGAATAATGTCCATACTCTGACACCATGCTCCAAAACAGCACAAAGGAGTCTTAAGTCAAGTAAAAGCAGAAGCAAAGTAACAGAAGGAAAGAAGTATGTCAGTCCTACCTTCTGGGAATCATGGAGTTGCCTTTGGAGCATTCATTGTCTGGTGTGTAGATTGGCAGCTTCTCATCCACCATGGAGGCCGGGGAGGAGGGGCTGGATCTGTTGTTCTCCATAGAGCAGTCAGACACACGTTCCGAGGAGTCATCACAGTCGACAGCGGACGACCCTCTTATTACAAATTGTTCCTCACTCCTACAGGTTACAAAAATGTTTAAATCATTAGTACTTTCTATGGTTCTATGCATCTTCTCTACATTGATTTCATTTCAAATAATGCATGGAAAGTGACAAACAATAAGTTCATGATGTAAACTGGAGGTAACATATGATTTTGATTTGTATGAAAGAAGGCTACCCTAGGCCTGTGGGATTCTATAGGAAAAGAAAGGTGATAGAGAGGTGGGACAGCAAGTTCACAGGAAACAGAAGGAAAGGAGGGACAGTTGAAAAACTGACAAGGAATGGCTGGGGCCAAAACCCTTAACGTACTGCCCACATCACTACAAATTAAATTATGGAGGAAACATATGAGAGAAAGATCAGGGGCGGGATACTCAAAACGCGCCTTCACTGAAGGCGCCTTTTGATTCGGCAGGTCGAAGGCGCGATTCTGATATTCAATAATTTCATGAGCGGATAACAGACATTAACAATAAACAAATATTTAATGACGAGACAAATTACATAAAAACGAAAATATTCTATGTGTTTGGGAAAAGGCGAGATGGAAAGGCGCTTTCGAAACAAAAGGCGCCTTTGCAGGCTTTGAGTATCCCTTCCCAGGGAAGAATGTAGGGTTAAAGGAGTGTCATATGACGAAAAATTCCTTACTTGTAGGGCCAACTAGCTAGATTATACATCAAGAACACAGGAGTGAAGCTTACTCTAGAGGCTCTGTCTTTACAGCTCCAGTTAGAGACATTGCCCGCATCTGTTGCATCATCATTTGTACATGCTCCAAGGACACTCGCAATGAATCTGAAATATACAATAAAGTTTAGTGAAAGTGCAGAAAAATATCCACAATCAATCCTAGGAATGAAATATGAACATTAATATCATCAACCAACCCTCTTTCCATACAAGAGATAAAATGATGAGAATATCCCAAAAAAACATAACTGTCAATATCTTTGGTGTCTATTGTAATCATAAAGAGAGAGGCACAACAAAAATATATTAGGATAAGAATAAAATAATTTCAAAGTTATCACTCTCCCTTGCATATGGTGAAACTGTATTCATCACTGATTCATTCTGTATTTGTTGTGCTAAGACTAATGTGAAGGTGATGAAAATACATAGAAAAGTGTTCTTGATGGTAATCCGTGATGATACAGTTATTATTTCTGTGGTTAAAAACATCAACTGGTAATGAATATTTAGATTAATTAGTTACCTAGATGTACAGTAGCTCCCAAAACTATCGTCAAAATAAAGTGCTAATAAAACAGTAAAATTTTACATTGGTCATAAAAAAATCCAGAAAATTGGTACTGTATTAATAACCATGGTCATAACCCACTCACATGATGAAATAGGACCCAAGCGCTTAGCAGCTGCAAAGAGGATATCAGGGCACCAGAAGTGGGGTATTCGGGGAAAAAGTTTGCCTGTGTCTGATGGGAGGTGGAGGCCCAATTCTCTCATCAGGTTGCGGAATGTATGGGACGCAAATGCTTCCTCTTGCTCATAAGTCCAAGGAATCAGTGGGATGGATTGGTTTGATACTGAGCAAAGAGAAAAAATATGTACAATAATTATATTTGTTAGGTTACAAGAAGAAAAAAACAAACAAATAAAATTAAAATTTATTCCACATTGAAGACAATGAGAAATAAATTGATTTAGTTTAAGTACAAAATAAGGCATGATTGCATCTCCATATTTACTGGCACAAATGAACATCTTTTTAGCAATATTAAACTAATAAAGCATAAGGAAATTAGAGTTTTGGATTGTATAAGTTCATATTTACTGGGTACAACTACAGCAAGAGAAATAAAAGGCTGGTAAGGATATATAGTACTGTATATATAAAAGTGGATGGAATAACAGCTCAAAAACCCTGTACAACAAAAACCAAGACTTACATGTAAAGTGAAAGGCTATGGGTTCAGCCTTTATGACATTTGGTTCCGGCCTCACAAACTTGACCTTAGAGTAGCATGCCTCAAGTAGCTGGAGTTGAAGCCATTGCACCTGACTTGCAAACCCTTCTATCCTCACTTTATCTGAGGACATAAATAAAGTTTCAGTGACAATTCAGGGAAGTTATTCATTATTTACATGATATCAAAGGTAAATGCTTACTGCCAGTTACAGAAAAAGTCAACACTATGTAAGAAATGGTTTATACATTATAAAAACTAACCAATGAGGTAAGTGATGTTGGTACTCTCATCCCAGTCACTGGTATCCTCTGTCATCACTGTGTTGCCCTCCTGGCTCCCGTCCATCTTATCATATGCTGAAAGAAATAGAATTCTGATATTATTCAACTGTAAGTACTGTAGCCTAGTAACTTTAGTGACCATTCTATCTTGCATTGGCTTCCATTCTGAAATTTACAAGTTACTGACTTTCTGCCTTTTATGCTCTGTTTTCACTGATATCCCCACTACAATAACAGACTATCCTATGTCCTTTGTTGCAACTTCCCTGGCATGCTCTTTTTGACTTGAAATTAAAAAAAATCATATTGAGATCATATGAATAATTTTAGCCATTAACGACAAGTAAAATAAGGACTTACCGTGTATGGACTCTGGTGGCTCTTTCTTATCCAGTGCAGCATCTTTCTCGTCTATCTTGGCTAGCACCTGTGATGCTGATGTTACTGTTTTCATCCTCTGTTGACTTTCCTGACTATCACAAAGTTTTTTCTTGCCATGCTTGAAAGCCACTTGCTTGGCATCTTGGGAGTCCTCTGAGTCACTGCTGACTTGCATAACATCACATTCCAGGCTCACTTCACCCTCAGATTTGACGGTGGCCAGTGGCTTTAACTATCATTCAAAGGAAAACAAAAAACAAAGTCAAGTTACAGTATTACTAAACATGATTTATCTAACAAAACCTAGCATTCCGTCTAAACTGCCAACTGAATGAATTACATAATAAAACTGTACCACTTTGAACTACAACTCTACAGTCTGGTTCCCCAACACAGAGGACACTAACAGATTAAAATTCCAAACAACAAAAAACAAGGCCTTACGAGTTCCTTCAACCAATACCAGAGCAGACTAATATAGAACTCATTACCACGATGCAAACACTCACTGTAAAGTCCATACCTTAATCAACAATATATCCTACACAAAAGTTATCTGGGAGAAATTCATATAAAATGCCAGCTTCTTGCAGGGCACTAGGTTCATGAGATGACCGGCATGTCCCAGGGTTAGCATAACAACAACTCACAAGCAATTTTCATCCTGACTAACATCAATTATTTCACAACCCAACCTTCTCACAACAAAGACAGCAGTACAGCACCAAGATATACTGTAACTACCCAGAGAGGTATCTGGAACTGCCCATATACTTTGTACAGCACAAAATAATATGACATATGTGTCTGGAGATCCCAAACCACTGTCAAGGCCGAGCATCCCTTAACTATTTATATACAAAGCTGAGTATCTCCCTTCAAAGCCTAGGGAAGTCTATGGCCAGTCCCACCAATATTTCACTCTCAGCATTACAGTATTTAAATTGTGAAGCTTTATGTGCTCTGCTACCAATATTTTACCCTCATTTTTAACAAGTATGTCAAAAATTCTGAATCCAGATCCAGATCTCTTCCCAATTCTAATCACTTGTTGCCAGACATGAGGTCTACCTAAAGTAAATCAGAGGGTGAATTAGTTTCAGTATTCAAAATGAAAGTAATACTCACTGATGGAATTTCTGCACACAGTTTTGAACATTCACTTGTGGTGATGAAGCCTCTGGCCAAGAGTTTTTCAATTACCTGCCAACAAAATATTACATGAACAGGGTGGAAGTGTGCGTGAAGGGAAAGGGAGGGTTTAATCAAGAGGGAGGGGTGGGCTTGATCAAAAGAGAAGGATTGTTGGAACAATGAGAACTGGAGATTTTTCTGTTGTGGCTAGCCCCTTGGGGGAGTTCTCTTCGAAGAGAGCGAGGCATCAGAGCTATAGACAAAAGACATATATCATAATTAGTGCATTGGAAAATAAACACAATAAGGATACTATTCCTGTATGTACGTGGGTGGGTGGGTTTGTAACCCTGAAATAGCGAACACGGCGCATCCTAGAGCAATTTTTGAAAGTCTAAAGACACCGTTAAATGCGGAACTAGAAAAATATAGCCATTTCCAGTCCAACTGGGCCACCTGTTTTAAAAGTTATTTCCACAGTTTTGGATATGAAGTATAAAAAGCTCGTTACAATTTAGCATGCCTTGAAGTGCGGGTTGCCTCGGTTCATGGTCAGCCAGACGCTAATTCTCATATACAGTCACAGCACATAATCCTTGACCAGACTTCCCCTTACACCCTGATCAAGGACTATGTGCTGAGATTGTACTTACCCCTTAAGAGAGAGCATCCGTTTTCTGTCACGTCTGAATTGCCAACAACTCAGGAGTGACTCACAAGGGAATAATGTCTTCCAATACCTACTCTTCCTGTAGAATCTGCTGAAGGCGACCAACAAAACTGACAAAATATTGAGGCATCTACTACATAATATTACTCACTATTGTACTTCCTCAAGGCTACACTCCCTAAGAATATATGACAACTCTCACCTCTTTCTTAATGGGCTGTTCAATGGCATCGTCACAACAGATTTCCTTGATCTTGTCCATGAGGTCCTCTTCACTGGTGGTGGAGTAGAGGTTGTATAGCT
Source organism: Petrolisthes cinctipes (assembly GCA_033782935.1). Lineage (NCBI taxonomy): Eukaryota > Metazoa > Arthropoda > Malacostraca > Decapoda > Porcellanidae > Petrolisthes > Petrolisthes cinctipes. Next base: position 13,697 of record JAWQEG010008107.1, read on the forward strand.
GATCAAGATCCTCATTCCTACAGATAAGTAATAATTTTAGTTAGTGTTCATGACATTAGTCACTCCCTGAATACATGGGTATGATGCACATACAGTGGTGCAGAACGAAAGGGCATAACTCTGACATAAAATTCCTTAGGGTATTGTGGAAAAGGTGTGTTCAAATCCATCCACCCATAGTGATTACAGTGCAATCCATCCTGGAAATGCCTTGTCATGGAGTTGGTACCAGCAGAAGCCAAAATGACTTAGATTGACTTGCTATCCCACTACAGGGAAGCAATATCCTTTCCTGCACTAGGAAGAGTTTGTTTCTTCTACTACTGTACTGTACTTTGATCACTGCCTACCTGCCTGGTGGATTACTTCAAATACCTGACCAATTAATCTCACTCTTAAACATTTTCTTAAAAAAACATTGCTAAGTTACTATCAATACTACATACCTAATCCAATGTATGGTCCTGTTTGTAAGCTTAGTCTTAACTAATAAGGACTAAGAATATTTTGAACAAGGAAGTATGGATCAACTGTTCTCAAGAAAACTTACGTTAGCTCTATCCCCGTAGGTTCAGACGTTGCCTTTTGCAAGTCTTTTCTCTCCTTTTTGTGCGAGTGTTCAATACGGATGCGAGTACACTTGCGCAGCACATACTCTATCAGGTCTGTCCAGTCCTGGAAACACAGAAATACCAGGTTTAAAGAAGAAATAGTCCCAACGACAAAAGTTCAGCACATCCATTCATCCACATTACTGTTTCTTAACTCAGAGCATCGCTTGTGACACCATTTCTTACATTCTGTGCACAATATTTCATTTACTCCCACACCCCCTACTGCAGCATTCACACAGACATTTTCTAGGTTTTCAGTTTGCCCTCCATAATGTCATCATGACCATATATATATATATAGATTTTTCCATGAAGATTTCAGTCCTTCTTTTCCATCCCCTGTTTCCATCTATCACACCATTCCAATACCTCCTCTTATGTCTGTTGTCAAAACAACTCCATGTGTAAAAACTACGGAGTCAGCCTAAGAAAATAGGTATCCTGTAACAGACATATAGACAGATAAAAGGGGAGTTAATTAATGAGTACTCACCACACACAGTTCGAATCCTTCCTTCCATATACGCATGAACACCCTGAGGATGCAGGGCTGTAGCAGGACATTAATGTTGCGGAGATCTCCAGCAATGTGATGCATCATGGTAAAAATGCAGTCATTCACTGTCTCGTCATTAGCATTGAAATTTTCCAGTAGTCTGCCATACTGTCTCATCATGTCCATTGTGGCAAACCTGATGATTATAGTATAGAATCTCATTAGTTTACTGCTGCAATATTTCTACAAAGGTTAAGCTGCTTTAATACCTTGAATTAGTTAGTCTTAAGTACAGACTCTCTCTCTTTACAGCAAAGATGCATCACTCTCCTGCTTCTATTGTTATTGCACTGGACATTATTCTACTGTATTCTCTCAATGTACGTTACGATCTTCTGTCATCTAATCTCTTCAAACTAGATAATAAGAGCATAATATATAGCTAGCATATTTACAGTGTCTAACCTGAGAAAGTAATTTTATTTTCCTTTGATTATAGAGAGCCCAGGAAATAAGTCTAACATCTCCATCAAATAAAAAACACATACTTTAGAAAAGCTTCCATATTTGGTTCTCTGTTAACAGAATCTTGTGTGAAAAGTTTCAAATAATACTTCTTTTTTTAAACAAGGATTCCACCAAATTTTTCTAATAATTAAATAACTTACAAAGGAAATACTGTATATGGATTAGTCTCAAGAATTACTTCATAAAAGAAAACTATTTGGTAAAATCAATATTTATTAGACAAATTCGGTCAACTGCCTATTGATGTTAATACTATGGGTAGCAACTACTCACTGCTTGATGTGACTGTAGACATCGAAGTGTTGCTTGGCAGGTTGTGATGGACTGTGAGCTTCCTGTGTGGTGAGGAAGCGGTGGTTGGTGGTGATAAGATCCTGCAGGTAGTTGAGGGTCAGCAAACCCGGTCGATACATACGGATCAGATACACAAACAACTGACGTACCTCCGTCAATTCTCCCAGTTCCTCTGTAAATATTTATTGTTTGTTTAATTGAAGAGTATTTTCTAACAGTTTTATATTACTGAAACTAAATATTGGATGAGGCTGTGTGCAAAGAGCATTAATTAATTATAAGATATTTAAGATATATTGGAAAATGTAGAAGCGACATTATGAACTTGACTCAGTTTGGCAAAAGGACATTCACCAAAGTACATACAGTACACACTAAATCTCTCTAACCTTTGATTTTGAGGAGGTGCTGGGCATCAATGAGATTTTGTTCTTTTTTCAGGCAGACATCGAATGCAATAAAGAACTCTCTGAGAGCTGTGACAACCAGATGAAGTCGACGCACATGTGGCACCAAGTTGTTCTCCTTTGACCGTATAGCTTGCTCCAGCTCCTCCTGCATTACCGCACCCTCGTACGCCAAATATGACACCACCTAAGACACGGAAGAAGAGCATTAAATTCCCATATATTGTACTATTACTATGTAAGTGGTACATTAAACAGCTGTGAAGGTGGAGAGTATGGAGATCAAGGGACATCACATGAAAATCAGAAATAAGATAAGGGAATGGAATGAACTGTATGCAAAATGAGAAGTACCTTTATATACTGTATAAGCATACTGTAGACACATTTATACTCACATCAACTGAGAGGACTGGAGATATTTGAGAGAGCTCCAGGTCCAGTTCCACAGCAAAGCGGAGAAAGTATGTGATGAGCCACAGGAGGTGAGATTTGTCAAGGTCAACTTGGTATGGGAGGAGGACTTGAAGCCTGAGCCCCTCCAGGAGGTTCGAGTATCCATTTAGCATGAAATCAACGGTGAACTCCATGAGCAGGTTTGAAATGTCCTCTGCAGTTGGGTGGTGGTGAAGAAGGGCCTTAGTTTTGATACTGTTGCTCTCCTTCCGTTTGATCAATTTGGTCCTCTTAATATTTCTCTCCTGCAGTGCCTTCTGTATCATCTTAGCTGGCCGGGGCTTACTCAGCATCTTGTGGGGCTTCTGGTGGTGGGGTCTCTTGGCATGTGGGCCTTCATCACATTCAGATCCAGTTGAATTGCTGGACTCATTGTTTTCCTGAGTGTCTGACAGCATTTTTTGGGACATGGTGTGTCTGGAGCGCTTCTGGCCTGCTGTTGGTTTATTTTTATGGAGCTTGGGGAGCTGTGGTGGAGGTTTGTTTACACTTGAATCCCCACTAGAACCAGACTCCTCCTCCTTTGGTGGAAGCTTGACTGGTTCCTGGGATGGACACACTTCCTGCGCTACTGCTTTGTCTCGCATGGGGTACATCCGAACATCATTCTTTTCTTCCTGCAGCTCTGTTCCATCATAAACTTCCATCACAGACTCAGGCGAGGTAAGACTGGTCTTCTGATTACTCTGGATATACTGCATGATGTACCTATCCCCTTCCAAGTTATCCGTTGGTGGGAGAGGAGAAGATTGTTCAACAGATGGGATAGGACTGCTGCCCTCACTACCTGGTGCCTCATTATGTGTAGGAGGGAGAGGAGAAGATTGTTCTATGGATGGCATAGGACTGCTCCCTTCACTGCCCCCTTCACTCCCTCTTTCTGCACACTCCCTCAACCTTTTAATTTCAGCATATTCTTTGGGATTATTTAGACTAGCAAAAAATGCGTCTATATCCAGGTTTTCATCCTGTGTTTTATTAGTATGTTCCTTGGCATAAAAACCAGTCTCATCCCTATATTTTCCATGCAATTTCTGTTTCTGATGTCTATAGTTACTCTGCTTTGTGCTGTCTGATACCATTTCATCTGGTGAAGAGTCCATGTTTGACCCTGAATGTCCAAACCCACTGTCCTTGCTACTGTCACCCTTATCCACCTTATTTGTCACTGTGGAGGTGTCTGAATTTTCATTCCTGTTCATTTTGTGGATTTTCTCATTATTATTCATGCCATCCATAGGAGACAATCTCTCAGATGAGTCAGACACAGGGTCAGAGGAAATGTCATCCTATGGAAAAAAATTATAATATACGGTATTAGTACAGTATTGCAAAAATTTTAGTGTAAGCCATATACTTATTTTATAATACATAACCTAATATCAGGATTTGAAAATCACATACCTGCACCTAATAAAACAATCTGCATGTTTTCATCATTATTCACATTTTCTTACATACCAGAAAAAAATACAAAGAATAGAATTTAACATTTATCTTTTAAAAAATAGCTTTTAAATCATATAAAACATGTAGCAAGATTTATGTTTACAAGTAAGGTTTTGGAATACTGTGAAAAACATTTGTCTAAAATATTTTTGTTGCACATTGCAATGGAGATCAGAAAATTTTTCTCAATATTTCACACTTTTATAAATATTCTTTGTAAACTTATGTATCTATTTCCTTTCCAGTACAGTACTTGCATTTACTGACAAACTGTGCACTGGTTTGATCTTTTGTGCTCTGGGTGACAACAACTGACAAAGATATACTTTCTATTTTACTTCTAAAGTTATTAATTGAAATATACCAACATGTTCAGTATAAATGATCAGGCCTTCTCAAATGTCTGTAGCCAATCATAGTCACTCTTACAAATGTGGATAGGATATGTTTTACCAAAGGGTCATGTCCTACTATACTTGAAAAGATAGGTGTGTAAGAACTTTTCTCCGCAGCTGTAGATGAAATACAAAAAAGATCATGAGACAACATGAAGGCAATTGGACTCACAGATGATGAAGAGGACATGGGGTTGTTCTCATCATCCTCAGAACTCTCAGAGAGGGATGACTCAAGCCACTCATTGATGAGCTTTCTGATGGTACTCTGCTGCTGGTCCCGGTACATCAATGACACCAACTGCACCATTGTAACGTTCCATAAGTGCTGCAATAACATACACTCACATTACCATATACCTATCAATGGATATACTGTACTGTGCAGTGTGTTTCAGGAAAAACTTGCACTGCTCAAAGTGGTGTTGATCTAGCTTACTCTGTATGTCATTTTGAACAATGTCCACCTCTCACTTTCACACGCACAGGAATTGTCGGAATCACTACTCTTTCATTTAACTGTCTACTGTTAAAATGCCTTACATACAAAAAAGTGGACTTGAACAAACCATCTCTGCTGGTCCAATCCTTACCCAACACTTATTCCTCTCTTGCTCAAAACATGTCATGCAATACACTTTTTTCCATTTGTACCGCTCTATTGTTTTGACACAGCCTTTCTACCATTATGCAACCTTTACATCCTCTTCCATCCTCCAATATCTTCTCAACATTTCAAACATTTCTTCCTTACCTGTTGTTTACAAGTTAGGAGCTGAATGAGGATGTTGTCAAAACGCTGAGCAAAAAGATTCCACATAATTTGATCTTCAGTTACAACTGGTAAGGGTGCTCCTCCCTGGAAAAATAAAAAATAAAATTACATTTGTATATAAATGAGTCATTATATAATAAAAACATTTGTTTCATATCCTTTTTTTAAGCCTTACACAATGCTTGATGAATTTTGCAGAGAAACATTCTTATATCCTAAGGTTGGGACAGCATAAGCTACAGTACATGTTTAGGATATCATCAAACCCCATGTGTGCGTAGCTTTTTTTAGTAAGTGTACAGTATATGAATTATTTTTGGTAAGATGGGCATATATTTATGATGCTCACTCTCTAGCTTTTATAACCTAGTTTACATCTCACTCACTATGAATGACTGTGAAACTAGAATATCATTCTTGCCACCCTATGCTTACCTGCTGTTTGGTGGAGGAAGAGACAGATGGTATACTGCTGACATGCAGTAAGTTTCTCACTAACAGAAGACACTGATTAATCAGCTCACACTCAGGCAGGGTCATCAGCTTGGAGTCCTAAAGGAAAAGGAAATAGTCAGGTAGTGCATTGAACTGTCAAAGGTGATAATTATGTGCATGATGGGAAGTTCAAGAAGGTATTCAGATACATTAATGCAGTAGTAATAAACACAACATACAATTCCAAGATAAAGTATTCTTCTACGACCATATTACAGTTGCATCACTAATGTGTTATTATAAAACTGGAATATGAGCCCATTTGTCCTTCATATACGTAGTGTTCAAAACAAATATTTTTGATTATTTTGTGTACAGCACTACTATGACATTTCCCAGATAATAGAAAATTTTTGTGACTGTACCTGCAAGACTGAGCTCATGAGGTCAATGATTGACTTAGTAACTCTGGTATCTAGAAAGAGTTTCTTGGTATTAACAAGATCAGACTCCAGCTCATAGATGATCCGTTGTCCCTCATGATTCTGGCTCATAATCTCAGCTGGCATCAGGCACTCCACAGGCATCATTAATTCCTGTAGAGCTCTGGGAGAAAGGAGTGGGAGAAAGGCATATCATGAGTCAGTTTTATACACTATGTACTGTACATTTTACAGGTGATTCCTAAGGGTATTTTAAGGTAGCATCAGCAACTAGAAAATATATGCATAACCTGGAAGTGGTGAATCAGACACAAGTAGTAATCTCTGGACTTGAGGATAAGAAATATGTACTGGCATTATATCATAACTATTGTTATAACCAGTCATTTTAGTTTTATCATGCATTCATTAATAAAACTTTCCATGCCTCTTGAGTACACGGACATAAAGCTACATCATGAAAATACTTACTTGACAGCTACTTCCATAAGTCCTCTGTCCTCCTTGACATGTATGAGCAGTGGTAGCAGGTTCTGTAATCAATGACAAGTTGGTTAGTCTTAGATACAAAAAATATAGACTACAGTCCAATACAGTAGTTGTAATCTTCCAGAGATAAAAAAAGTTAGGCACCGTACTTTGAAAAAACTTCCTAGCTACCTTAGAGAGATTTGGTGTGACAATCCAGCCTAGTGCTCTCCCCACTTGCCCTCCATTTGCTTTGATTGTCTTAACAATCGGTGCAACTTATAAATTCACATAACTGCAGAACTGTATACACAAAAACTTGTCCCAGTATTTAATATCTATCAGCAGGAAGGGAGGTCACGCAGTAATGTACTGTATAAGGACATGTGCATAGTGCACTCACCTTAGAGATAATCTTGTTCATAAAGAGAGAACGACGGAAGTGCCATCGAGCTTTGTCCTGGTTGAGACGGTGGATGATTTCCTCAATCTTTGCTGTAGAGGAGAAAAAAGTAGACAGCCTCGTATTAGTAAAGTACTATCACACAACACTACAGTTACCACTACAACAATTATGCCAGCTGTCAAGATGATAGCAGAATCAACAACAGTAATACAGTAAAAACTATATAAAAATAAAATCTTTAAGCATCAGGGATAGTGTATGTATGTATGTACAGTATGTATATGTGTATGCACAGTAGAGTTGAGAAAACAGTTTCTGTCCATATGGGGTGTTTTCATGTACAGGTACAGTACTCTTATAATATTATTACTCTCATGAAGGAGTTGCTATTTCAAACATTTTAGAAACTACAAACACATTTAAGGAAATCTTTGCCAACCAATATAATACCAAAGGAAAACTTACAAATGTCCACAAAATTCACCCGCATATGCATCAAAATCAGTGTCCATGTACAGTATGTATGTTTGGAATGTGCAGTGTGTAAGGTAATATGTGGTAACACAAATACTTTTTCTGCCCATGCAGTAACCTGCAAAATATAGTGGGGGTAATGTTATTTGTGTACCCCCACCTTGTTACACACATAATGTACAAATAATCTACACAATAAAGGCTGTATAACGTATACTGTAATAAGAGGATTATAGCAAAATGAATACTGTATTGAACATCAATCAAAACACATACATTAATTGCAAACAATGATTACCGAGTATGGTATACTTTCACAATAACAACAATAACACAACTGCAGTCATAGAAGCAGATACAGTAACGATAATTACAGTATAATGAAAATGATAACGATATTACCAGTAATAGAATAATCATCATCACCATCAACATTACAATATTACTACAGTATATATTACTTCAACAACAACAACAAGTATTTCAGTATTATTATACATTAATTAGTTAATATTATCATATTTATCCTCATTATTAATATTATTATTATTATTAAGTATTATTATTATTATTATTATTATTATCATAAAAATGATAATGATTACTGTCTATTATATAAATAACTTCAATAAATAGTTAATATGTGTACTGTAGGTATAAAATGTAGATTTAAACCAATGTGAGGCGCAAGTGGAATATATCTTTACGCAATATTGTTTCAATCCAATATGATGGGTGTGTGTACAGGAGCACATTTATAGCCCTTAATGAAATTGGAGAAAAAAAAAAAAAAAAAAAAAAAAAAAAATTGCATGATGATAGTATGTATAAAAAAAAATTATGTGCTACACTGTACTTGAAACAATAAAGTACCGGTATATGGAATTATTGTACCAGACATAGACATTGTCATTTCTTTATTCATGATGGTTCTTGTATCCAGCACTCTATCTGAAGATCAGCAAAATAGTGTTAATCTCACAACCCCACTTTAATTCCATGGGTAGGAGGGGCTTGCCACAGTAAACACAGTACTGTACGTGCATGTGTGAGGACCAAATTACAACCAATAATGTGAAGGTAGAACATCAGAGACAAGTTACTGGACGTGTTCTCAATGTCTGATAGTATTACTGACCTCAATATCTAAACGTTGTGGCAAGTGTAGTACAATTGCTCAATCATTTTAATGTAAAATAATCATACTATTTGAACATTATCTTAATTATAGTAAATATTTAGACAGCACAATTTACTCCTGGCATAAAAGCACTTAATTAAAACCTTAAAAAGGAAATTATAATAGTGATCATGTTAAATAGTTTGCTGTCAAGTTTTCCCAATTGAGAGGAAGTTAAAACCTTGACTTTACTTGGAGACTCACAACATATAATATCAAATGAAGGGGAAACAAAATAAAATGGGTCTCAAGATACAACACCAAGGTATGTTACAGGAAAGTGGTGATTGTGACACAATCGTAGTGTCGGGCAGTGGTGGAGCATAGAGAAGGAATTCAGTACATCATATAGATTCTGGGAGCAATTTAGTCATGCCCAAAAGTCCTTCAGCACTTTCCAATGAAGCATCCTCGAAAAACAATGCAATTCTATACATAATGATCTTTGTAATATAGGCTCATAAGATTAATTCAAATGGCTTATTTTTAATCACTTGATGTAGGACTTTTGATCATGATTGTACTTGCGCACTGAACTAGAGGCTAAGACGCAGATTCTGGTAATTCCCTAAACAGTAAACCTGAAGGTTGTAGTAATAACAAGTCTATTTATCTATCTATAGCTCTCATGCCTCTCAGGGAAGCGTTCCCCTTCCAAGCATGTTTTCTCCTTGTACCGTACTCTTCCACCTTGTACATCCACCTGACTAATGGACTGCCTACACCTTCTTTAGAGACTTAACTATATTCACTGCTGAGGAAGTTCCAGGAAACTGCCTATACTAGCTTGGTGGTGAATTATAACTTCAAGACACATTATTTCACAGCAAAACAATTACATGGGGTAATTGTAATAGGGAAATCATAAAACTGTTGATTCCTTTAAGTCAGGAAAAGACCTAGAATCTCTAAACAGAATCCTTTCGTGATGATGTTATGATAGTACGTATTGTGTATAAGTGCATATCAACAGTACAGTACCAATATGTTGGTACTGTTTTATTATTGCAGTAATTGGAAAACTTCCCAAATTGACAGGATTCACCACTGATAATATACCAAACCGTCAAGGTGAAGGATAATTTTGAAGTGTATGTATGTACGCATGTACAGTATGTACGGTATGTATGTATGTATGTATAATCAGAATCATAAATATCCAGCTCCATGCACTTGTTTGTTCCATAAAGTTCTGCATGTCATAATGGCATAAGATTGCAGAATTGCAATATGGGGTTGTGGGAGTAAGAAGGGAAATTTATATGTAACATATTGTGCATACAAGGCTGAGCAGAGCTAGATGTATATTGTAAAAGAGGCTGGATGATTATTTATGACATTTACTGAATGCACAGTCCTGGATAATAATTTCTGGCTTTTCTGAGGACCTGTAGTGAGCAAAAGCAGTAGGCCACTACATCAGCAACTCATTGTTGATTTTATATTATTTGTCCTTAATTTCACTTGCCCAAAATTACATTTGAGGAACTGTTATCTGCCTTTAATTGGGGAGAATGAAAATGATTGACCAGAAATAATTTTCCTCAACAGTACATGTGCTCCATCACCACACGCCCTCCACTCCTCTCATCACTTCATTCCCACGATAATGAAAACATTCACTAACCTTGTTTCTCCACTTCCCGCTCTCTCCCACACACTCCCCATTAAACAAAAACAAAAACAAACACACAAACAACTTACCCCTTCATTCGGCTATGTGGCTACAGTAGGCTACTTACCCTCGTTGCTTTTATATTTCCAATGCTGCCTGTCTGTCTGTTTATATATATACAATATATCTAACTTTTCAGCCACCATCTTGCTCAATGGTAAATCACTATAACAGCATGAAAAGTACAGTTAGTCAAATATACTCATAGAGACACAGCAGATGTTAGGTGGGGCAACACATCTGGTAATAATGTAAATCAGGAAGTACTGTACCTGTACCACAAATATCAAAGTCATCATAATGTCCTGTACAGTTACATCTTGTATGTGTCAAACAATTTCTTCCATCATTAACAGAACTGTGGCCCTACCCTTACCAACACTTGTCAGGGTTTCTACAGAGATATTGATCTAACTGTACATTATCATACAAAACATACATTATATTTTCACCATATTTCCATTAAAATATAAACAAAGCTTTTGTATCCACAACTTGTGAATCAACCAGTCAGGTATTCACAACTTGTGTATAAAACTGATACCCAATAAAGTTATTTTCCTTATTATTAACATAATATGTATTACATAAACCTGTTTTAGGGGAGCAGGGTGGTCCAACTTAGGGGTAGGTAGAAGACTGGTATGTACTGTACTGTACACTCACTATTGATAAAAAAACTATTGTACACTGTGTATTTCTTTTTTTCTGACCCAATTCACAGGGTTTGTATTGATGGTACAATATACACGACATCAGATGTTAGACCACTCTAGCTCATACAGTACTGTAATGGCAATCTCTACCCTACAGTCTGTCTCCCTTGTTCATATACAGTATGTATACATACAAACATATTAACCACCTTAAACATACTCTACAAAAATTTCCAGGGGATATCACACCAGTAATAGGGAAATATAAAAATTAAATGTTTGGGCATTGTTAAATACAGACCTGTAATACAGTATCTATAAATCTTTTGAACCTAAATATAATACATACTGGTACTCAGCTGTTACTGAATAATACATATACAATATACTCCTAAAACATTTTCATTACCATTCTACAGTAGCAGACATCTCTCGAGTTGTGTTAGAACTATATCTTACAAATGCATACAATATGTTTAATCATCGAGATACTTTGGTGTTTTTAAGGATACAATTTAAGGAAAACCACATTCCTATGACAGCTAATAAAGATCATACATTAAGGACATCATGAAGGAAGATGTACCTAAATACAGTAATAGTAATTCAAATTGTGCATAAAGGCAGCAACTCTCAATAATTACTGTATTTCACAATGTACTGTACATCAAACTGAATACTTTAAATACCAATCATATAGCTATGATCAGGGTATAACTTATGTATATATACAATATATATTATGTTCATACATAAACAACAAAACTTGCAACACAGTACTACATAAATTCAAAGTTACAAAGTCCCAGGCTAATGTATGAGACTACATCTTTATGATCCCTGCCCACACACATAATTCACCAGTTTGTGATAATTTTGAGTTATTTGTGTGGGTATGTTTTGGAATTAAATGAGAAACTTGTGACACTTTATTGCCATTGCTGGACCTATTTTTTGGGTGTGGGTCAACAAACAGTGTCTCTCATCCATCAGCTCGCAACTGTATATGAAATACATACAAAATTATTTCTCTATAGATACGTCGTGGTACTCAAGTAAAAATGTATCCAAAGTATATAACATCATTCTGAAACTTCAATTGAGAGCTATCACAGAACCCAACCCACTAGCAGTAAGTCAGTCATTGGTGAGTGGTGTCTCTGTTGGCCAGTTATGATTAAGTTATAAAGCTTCAGCGATCACCGCCTGCCGTCAGTTAAGAATACAGTACTCTAAGAACAGCCAACTTTGAGAAGGCAACAGATCTGTAAGTGTCAGCGTAAAAGGTTCAATGCTCTTTCATAGGATTTTTCGGTATACTTATTTTTCTGATATAATGTAACTTTTACGGGTGTATCACACAAGCACCTGTTTTCTTCGTCCTCCGTCCTGTATCTTCCGTCCTCATGTCAGATTTACTACTTTCTGATTCATATGTATCCTTTAAGCCTCTGAAAAAACGAGTTGGAGGACGGAGGAAGCCTTCTGCTGGCCGGAGAACTGAGGAAACTGTGCTTGTGTGATCACCCTGCAGCCCTCTGATGCATCCATCATCTGGAACAAGTTAAGTTCAACAAGGCCTTCACTAGGAGAGACGCTCCCAAGTCCCAACGTGACGTCATCAGTGTGCTGCGACAGTCATTATTTTCTCCTCACTAATAATATCTCTGTCTCACCGCATTTTCCGCATTGGTCTTCACAGCTATAAGTTGGATGGCATCAGCACTGTCCTCGCTGAACTTGATCTTCATATTTAATCAATGAATAATAGACTAAAAGTCATCAAGTTCGTGAGATTGCCATAATTAAACAAGAACATTAGAAAAATATAATAAATACTAACTATGGCGATAGTTCTAGTACTGTACATAAGGAATAATTAATCATGGAGTAGGAAGTAGTAGAGCACTTAGATAATATAATATAGTAGATATATAGTGAAGTGTAGAGAAATACATAGGAGGTAGCAGTCGTTATGAGAGAAGAGAGAGAGCATTACCTCTCTGGTAGGCAAGTCTCAGCTCAGCCATCCTAGTCAATCGTAGTTGTGCAGGCCAGGCCCGACACCAGCCCACGCCAGCCCCCCGCCCCTGCCCGCGCCTCCTCCTTCGCCACGCCTTGTTATACGACCTCAGGGACACTTTTTGTAAGTGTTCCGTCAGGCTCAACATGGCTGTGGTTGCCCTCACCTCACTAATGTTGTCACAACTTGAGCCAAAGTGTTAGATATGGAATTGTTTTCAGGCCTTCATACTACACATCTTTTGGTTTGTGTTCCCTAAGGAATGGATACAAAACGACAAAGTATTAGATTATACAATATTCTCATCATAACTCATTCACCCACAGATGTATATAAATTTCTCGTATATACATTTCTCGATTCATGGTACACCAAATTTCTGTTGTTCCCTACAAAATGATACAGCATTAGAACATACGATTACATACAGTACATAACTTGTTTTGCTACTGTAGTTCACCTCACTACTCTCACAACAAAGGCAGTGTTTAATGTACATGCCAGACAATTCCTGGCGACCCGAGGAATGGAAACAGAGTAGTATGGTAATTCAGTGCAAATGTTACCTTCATTACAGTTTCAGTCATAATGTTACATACTCATATGTAACTATTTTCTGACATTCACTGTACACAAACATTACATTCCATTGGTAATGTGAACAGCAACTTTATACACATTGCCAACAATAGTTTTCAGTATTACAAATGAATGTTACATGATGTGTGCTAAAGGTGGTGGCGTCACACTGAACATATTTTTCACAATGTTTTCTCATCAATAATGTTCAGTTCATGAAGCACCAACAAACACCCTGTACTTTGTATGTGGAAGCATGAGGGTGTTGGTGTTGCTAACGGCTGTGATGAACATAATGAGGCGCTCTCAGACACAAATGTCATCAGTAATTGAAGGGTAAGAAAGCAATGCTTGGTGAAGGCTCTCACGGTCAACAGCAATTTGACTGGTAAGATCAAACAACATGCATTTTAAATATAGTTTCAATAAATAGAAAGCATCAGGGAACTGAATCAATGATGCACATTAAAATACGATAAAGAACTCATGTGCATGAACCAACTTGAGAGTGTCAATGTTTTCTTCACTCATATATTGTTAGTGAAGCTAATGGTGTGGTGATATTCTACTGTAAGCATCACCACGGCTTCTCTCAATAGTAATAAACTGCAGTCAAAACAACGCAGTAATACAATGGCGTCCAGGAGCTCCTCAAATGTCAAGGGAAATTAAAATGACCAGCGTGGCAAAATATACAGTCCCCTGCAATTCCGCTCCTGAACTTTACTGTCTGGTTAAAAACATTTGATTTGCTGTTAATATTGAATGCTTTAAAAGCTCATTTCACACAGTGAGATAGTCACTATATTTCAATAGTTAATACTCATAAGTGTTAATGCAAAACTGAAGGGGACTATTGTGTCTTAATCCTCACCACAACCATCACACCACCTATATCAACATACAAACACACATTTAACTTGAACTCACATCTACCCTTATAGACAGACGTTAATGGGGTCTGTGATGAACTGATGACTAGCGATTCCTCCAAACTATGCCACACAACAACACCTTCACCGAGGGAGGCTGCTTTGTGGTATAATTTGGAGTACTCATTAGTCTTCAGTTGATTCCCCCAAATCTCAAGCCTCTAACAGATGAGAAATGAATGACGAGATCCTAAGTTTTTTGTGTTTGTTATTGTCGTAGGGTGGTGCCGGCGCCACTATGAACGCTTATTTGTTTACTACCAGGGGATTTTTTGTAGTAAAGGGGTGCGATCGATCCTAAATATTGTGATTTGATCTAACCACCACTACCACCACCATCACCAATACTGTGTTTCTCTCTCTCTCTCTCTCTCTCTCTCTCTCTCTCTCTCTCTCTCTCTCTCTCTCTCTCTCTCACACACACACACACACACACACACTTACTTTCAGATCTCGTATCCAAAACTGAATCTATACAATAATAAATGAAGAAAAATAACTATCTAAGAGGTAACCCCACTCCTATCCTATCCCTATCTACCCCTTCTCGGCTAGAGAGAGCTGACGTAAACAGGGTAATGTGATTTAACCAAGCGATTCAAACAGGAAGGTACGAAGAGTTAAGCCAATTTAGGGCCAGAGAAACAGGAAGCGTAGCAGCTGGATGTGAGTGCTGGCAACGTGGGTGTGTGTGTGTAGGTGGTGTGTGTAGGTGACGTGTGAGTGTGGAGTGTACGTGGGTATGATGATGGTGACGTGTGAGTGTGGGATGTACGTGGGTATGATGATGGTGACGTGTGAGTGTGGGGTGTACGTGGGTATGATGGTGACGTGTGAGTGTGGGGTGTACGTGGGTATGATGGTGACGTGTGAGTGTGGGGTGTACGTGGGTATGATGGTGACGTGTGAGTGTGGGGGTGTACGTGAGCGTGTAGGTGTTTGTGTAAGTGTGGGGTGTACGTGGGTATGATGGTGACCTATGAGTGTGGGATGTAAGTTAGTTCTCACAAAAAAAAACAAAAAAACAATAACAGATAAACAAATTCAGAAGAAGGCAATCACAGTATCCTATCTAACTTTCTTAGGCTCAAACAAGTCCTATATTATGAACGTGAAAAAATAACAACATACACGACACAAGGACACTCTCTATATAAAATATGAACTTAAATTTCAACTCTCAAAATATTATCCTTCTCTGACCTAGACCTTATTACTGTATTTTATCCATTCATTCATAAATTTGTTTGTGTGTGACCGAATTTGGTGGTGACGTCAGTGCAATCCTGTTGTTGTGAAAGTGACGTCAATGGGTGGGCCGTCTCTATCCTGTTGTTGTGAAAGTGACGTCACATCACCTTACTCTCATACCCCAGTCATCTATAGTAGTTACACCCACTTCAGGGGTTTATTTTTTTTTGCGTGTTTTTAGGTCAGTGGCTGCGATACATTTAGGGGAGATGAAGACTGCTTGAAAGGAGGAGTGAATGACTGTGTGTTTGCCTTATTTCATTGTATGCTACTTTAGAAACCAAAAGTAAGAGAGGGCAAAACAACACGACCGTCGCTCCAATCTGGCTCTCCCTTACAAGACATCAAACAACAACTCCCAGAAGCCGAGCCTCAAATTAAAGTCTCATTATCGCTATTCAGGCACATAAACAAACGTGCAGCTACATGAGTATGTTGGTGTGTGAAGGGTGAAGGTAAAAGCTAAGCAGAGATGTTGTGGTTTGTTTGATGTCCTCAAGGAAAAGGTATTAAGTCTACGGAAACCACCCACCACATTTCACTACCTGCAAGGCGTAGGAGCAAGAGAGAAAGGGAGTGACTAAATAGTCGGTTTATTCTTCTCAGGAGGAGATTGGAACGCGATGCTTCGGTTAAGTTAGGTAAATCTGTGTTAGGTTGGCTTCACACACACACACACACACACACACACACACACACACACACACACACACACACACACACAACTGTAAAATAAGTCATTGTGATGGTTCTGTGTTGACGTAGTGGTAAAGTGGTGTAGTGACTGTAGTGGTATTATGGAGGTGGTTGTGTTCTGTATTGGAGTAATGGTCAGTAATCTCCAATTCAGACCATTTGACCAGCTTTCTTGATGGCAACACGTGACACAATCGCACCCCCTTAGTTTACATCATACATACACTGTACACACACCATTTTTCACTAGAACCAAATTGCAGTTTTAGAAAATACATACGCTACGCTACATATAATAATTCTTCATTTAAATTGTGTTCTTCTTGGAATAATTCGATATCAACGGACTATAAAAGTAGTTAATTAATGTCACTTGATATAATTATAAACACAATGTATTATATACTCGCATCTGTTGTTGCGATAGTAGGTTGATCTTGTGAAATTCCTTTTTTAACATTATTTTTGAGCAATTCCCCAAGTTTCCCTTGGACTCCTTCCCTCCCGTGCATGGGAAGAGAAGAGGGGCAAGGGTAAAGATTCAAATTTTATTGCATTTGATCTATTTCTGGAATGTGTATAATGTTCGAACACTGTAACAAAGTTACAACAAATTTTACAAAATGTTGTTATGGATTACAGCAATAGATTCCAATTGAAAAACGTCGAAAGGACTTATAATAAACGAAGATATCAAACATTCCAGGTGATTATTATTATTATGTAGCACGGCTCTTATTATGAAAAATGATGTGTCAACTGGGTAAGGAACCGTCAAGTGAAACCAGATTATTTTTCCCACGGGAGATTGCCACATGAGATTTCTACTGCATTTACTAAAGAAAAATTAATAACGTTAGGTCCAATTTGGGCTACTTTAAAATAATATGCTTTAGACAACAAGTGACGTTCTATCTGACTGGTGTTGAAGTGGCAATCTACCGGTGTGGTAAAATGTTTGGTGTGTTCCATCCCCTGCAGGTGGCGCCGGCATCATTCTCAAACTGGTTCTAATCAGCGGTGACCGATGGTGTCTTGAGGAGTTGGTATGAGATGACGAGGATTCACCACCAGGGTTCCGGTACGGCTTCCTTCCGTAGTCCTACATTCACGATTCACGACACGAAAGCTTTACCGATGATTCGCAACGACGCTCATTATTCACCACGAGACTTTTTCCTCTTTTTAACCTGACCAAAATTCACCGGTTTCCATCATCTTATACTCACATCTCAGTTCTTCGGTAAATTCAATACAAACCAAGACCAATAGTAGCAATTATTTACAGAACTAAGTAATCATCTATAAGCCATGGAATATATTCAAAACAAGTATATACGGTACTTCAGTTTTTATACCGGTTGGAAGGTTACAGGTGGATTTTGGTTGGGTTGAAAAGAAAACATACGGATTTATACTCCTGCTTCACTAATGATGCTCCAATCAACAATTACTTCACCATTGCTGCTGCATTACTGATTCACTGCTTATTCATATTCTTTTATAATAATTTCACTTCTGATTCACAACCGATTCACTCACATCATAATTCACTTTGCACATTTTTCTCAGACACACGATATAAACACGATATTCAACGCCCATATTAATATTATGCAAACACTTGTATGCGAAACATGCCATATCACTCGTATAAAATTATATATATTCAATAATGCATATATAATGGAGCACTTTATATTCACTTTTACACAGCACTTGCAGCAAAATAGGAAGATCATCGATATATAGACAGAAAAGATCAACTTCATTATATTTTATCACTTTTAACATACTACATCATTCTTGCTTTCCATATTCACTTTAGCACACTTTTATTATTATTATTATTATTATTATTTTTATATATATTATTATTTTTATCATCATCATCACCACCACCATCATCATTATTTTCATTATTGCACATATCGATCAATTTATATATATTTTTATATCTCATCACCAAAATAATTTATAGCACTTCACTCTTATTACCACCAAAATAATTATAGCACTTTACTTTCATCAAAATACAAAACCTTTTTACTGTGAACACACACACACACACACACACACACACACACACACACACACCTGCTTCACAACGCACTCGACCTCATCACACCTCATTCTCATTACTCATTAACACATTCAACTAACACCCAACTCCCTCACAACACACACAGTTTCACCACAAAACATGCACTTGCTCAACCACCCACCCACACCTGCTCCACACTTCTTGTTACACTCACTCCACACCATAAATCTCACTCACTTTTACAACACCAAATCCCACTCACTTTTACAACACCAAGTCCCAATCGCCTCTACATCATAAGGCCCACTCACTTCCACAACATATATCTCGTATTCACGCACCTCCACATACGTTCCACTCACCTCCACACCAAGTCCCACTCACTTACACAACACTAAGTCCCACTCACCTCCACAACATAAGCCCACTCACCTCCACACCATAAGTCCCACTCACAGCCACAACATCACGTCCCATTCACCTCCACAATATAAGTCCCACTCACCTCCACATCATAAGTCCTACTCACCTACACAATACCAAGTCCCACTCACAACTACAATATCACGTCTCATTCACCTCCAAAGCACAAGTCCCACTCACCTCCACATTATAAGTATCATTCATCTCCACATCATAAGTCCCACTCACCTCCACAAGTTTCATTCACCTTCACAACATCAAATCTCACTCAACTTCACAACATCAAGTCCCACCCACTCACCTCCACATCATAAGTTCCACACAGGTTCCAAACAACACAAGTCCCACTCTTCTTCACACCACCTCACTCACGCCGTTGTGCCTGGTCTTACCACAATATAGTAACTTTCCTGTTAAAAACACTTCACTGGTTTTGACCGCCGACGCTGGTAACCCTAGATGCAAACTGGTGCGGTGACACGATTGCCTTTGCTTTATTTTCAAAAGGGTATCACTGTTGACTGTTGTAATCCTTTGGTACGAGTGTGGTGAAGCCCCGGAGATACTGATGAAGACGACGAAGGCGATGAAGCAGTGCTGGTGACGCACACGCTGAAGGTGTCTCTCGGGGGAAGATGCGTGAGAAGGACGGTGGTGCAGGCGGCGTTGCGTGAGGACAACAGGTGCGATGGCAGGTGTGTGGTTGGAGGGAAGGGAAGGACGTCTGTACCCAACTCCTTGTGGCAGAGCACTGACAGTCAGTAGCGGTGTGGTGGAGTCGTGTACCTCCGCTTTCCTCACCCCCCCCCCCCACTCCACCACAATCTACGTCACGCGCCATCCATGCTCTCAACCCACTGCACCCCCTTCTAGTACCCCCACCTCCTTTGTCACCCCTCTTCACTCTCACTCACTCACTCTCTCTCTCTCTCATCCACCTTCCTTGCCCCCCCCCTTTCTTCTCTCTCTCTCTCTTCTCTCTCTCTCTCTCTCTCTCTCTCTCTCTCTCTCTCTCTCTCTCTCTCTCTCTCTCGCTGTCTCTCTCTCTCTCTCTCTCTCACACACACACACACACACACATCTGATCCATGTATTCCTTCTTCTCGTCTGGTGGTAGCCCCTCACCCCTAAACCTGTCCCTCCACCAAGTGCTAACCTCTCCCACACTCTCAATAACTTCTTTACAGTCTGGCACTCCTTCAGTCCACCTACCTTCCAAACCTCACCCCCACTCTCCCTTTGTTAACCTTTTCTCCTAGCTCTCCTTCATCCTCTCTCTCTCTCTCTCTCTCTCTCTCTCTCTCTCTCTCTCTCTCTCTCTCTCTCTCTCTCTCTGTGTGTATCATCTCTCAGGCAGGCAGGCGGTCAGTTTTCTCCCCCCTCCTGCCTTCCTCTCAGCCCATTCATAGAACAACCCGCGCCTGTCCCTTTGAGAAACTCCGCCCCTCATGGCTTAAGTTTTATTTTCATCAAGCTCTCTTTATGGTAGGACACAGAATGATGCTCCTCCCACGCTACACAAACTCGAAAAACATCATTCATTAATTTATTCCTTCATTCATACTCTGCGGAATCATACACTCCCGTCTCAGTAGAATCATACATGTACATTTCACCTACTCGCATCATATGTTAATACGTATACGGTTTAAAAGGGGGAATATACTCTTGGTACATTAGAGTGCCTTGATTCCTTCAAAGTATGCAAGGAAACATGGCTATAGATTGACAAAAATAATGGGGGGTTTGTTGCTCTGAATAGTTTGGGGGAATCATATGTTTCATGCAGATTTACCAACAGTGCACTATCCCCTTAACCATAATAATAATAACAATAATAATAATAATAATAATAATAACAATAATAAAAATAATAATAGTAATAATGATACCCAACCTACGCTCTCATTTAACGGGTATTAACTCAAGCTGCGACGTTGATAACAAGGTAAAATAACCAACAGGAAGCCATTAATTCCCAGAAATTAACTATGATGAAAAAGTAAACGGGAAAAACACTTTGTTGAAATATAAAGGGAGGTGGGTGGGGCAAAGGAGGGAGAGAGGATTAAGGATGGAACAGGAAGAGAAAGGGAGGTGGGTGGGGGGAAGGAAGGAGAGAGGATTAAGGATGGAAACAGGAAGAGAATGGGAGGTGGGTGGGGGAAGAAAGGATGTGATGAGGAGGAAGAGAAGGAAAAAAGGCATTATGGTTTTTGGTGAGGGGATAGATGGGGAAAGGGAAAGGAATTGGTCTGTTAAGAAAGGAAGATGTGGACTGAGTGGGAAAGGGATGTGGAATAAAGAGGAAGGAGGAGAGAATGGGGGAAAATTAGATAAACACAGTGAGGAGAAAGGGTAGGAATGGGATAGGAGGAGGGGACTAGATGGGAGGGAAGGGGAGGGGAGTGAAAGGAAGGGGAAGAGAGGGAAGAGTATAGCAAGTACCAGATTAAACCTTTAATAAATAAATAAAAAATGTCAATAATTTTTCACAAAAAAAAAAAAAAAAAAAAAATCAGATAAATTACATAGAGTATAAGGAAGGAAACTCTCTTGACAACGCCATTTTAAAATGTATCGGTATTTCCATTAACCTACAGTAGGCTATATAAGACGCCATATAAATTAGAAAATATATCCATTAACCTATAGTATACACGACGCCTTATAACTTAGAAAATATATCCATTAACCTATACAGTATATATTTAGAAAATATGCTTGGACGAACGCTAGATTGATCGTCATTACATACAGAAATAGAATAACAGAAGGGGTGGAGCAGGAATAAAGAGGAAAGGGTGAAGGGGAAAGGGATAAAAGTCTATTAGGTGTTTTACGTGTATGCAGAGCGCTGCCTGCTGTTGACGTCATCACTCCTCTGGCATTATACTCTCAGTTCAACCAATGAGAGGTCGGCATCTCTCCACACGTCACAGTCGGGAGCACCAATGGCAGAGCAGTCAACGTGACCTGCTCCCACCACACTCTCAACCCTCCCTCCACCTTCAATTCCCTAGACCACATAAGAGGAAATGATATACACCAATCCCACAACATTACCAATATAACCTTATCCACACTACGTCATAATAAACACAGTATTAGTCAAAATGATGCACCAATGATGTGATTATGTATACTGAACTCATATTGGCCAAACTACAGTATAGCTACTTGTTACTATATTGGTTCCTGAGAGATACAAGTGTTGAGGTGTCGGAATATAAAGGACAGACTAAGATTAGCTTTCCTGTTAGTGAACTGGAGAGCTACCGATTCCTCCGATGTATGTCACGAAGTAGATCCCTTATTAGTAAAGTAACACTGAGGTTGCCTGTCTGTTTCCTAAATTAGTCTGGAGGAATCATTAGTCCTACAATTGACTAACTAGCGAGTCTTTTCTTAATATCGCTGTTGATTGGTTTTGGAATCGATTAAGGACCCGGTGATCGTGTATGAAAATTGAAGGCTTCTGATTCCTCCTGACCATGCCACAAAACACGCTCCATCCATATAGGTGGTGTTTTGTGGAAATATTTGAAGGACTCACTCATCTTAATTTTTTTTACTACATCACGGGGTCTCCTAAAAGGCTTTCAATAGGAGGCATGGCAGTGGTAAACAAAGGAGTAATTTATAAGATATACTTAGAATATTTTTAATGATTGGAAGAGTGACATTGGTAAGAAGATACTTGGTTGAGCATAAGGGTTCATCTACTCAATGTTTGCTTGGATACCAGTGACAATTGTAGTAGGTGCCTTGGCTACCAGAACGTCACACTTTTACCCTCTTTTGTGTTCCCCATTGTGTGACACCTTCATTATACAAGTTACGCACCAAATGGAGTGTAATTTAATGAGATGCTTATGTTACTATATAGAGATGTATTGAATAGAAGAGTTGTATGCTGTGAGAACATTCTATATTTGTTGGGTGTTATAGTCTGTCTCCAGGTAACTGAAAAACAAGTTGTATCTTACATTAGAAAAAGATATGGTACAAAAAGAAGATTCGACCATTAGTGAGAGAAATGGTGTCAGAACATATACAAAAATAAAATTTACCTATCAAACTATCTACTCATTTATCTACCTACCTGTCTGTCTGAATACTTGACCAAATGAGCTATATATTCACCTGACTGTTTACACTTGACCTACCGAAGAGTCAACTCATTACCTACCGTACCCACCTACCTACCTTCCTGCTTAACCAATCTCGGTAACTATTCACCTACTTCATGCCTACGTCAACAATCAAGCCATCCCCTCACCTGTTCGCCTGCCTCACCTATAATTATCACATGTACGTCAGCCTGCCTGCCTGCCTGCCCTTCTGTTCCCCACTCACCACCCAGCCTAACGGTACAGGTGACGGTCATTATTCAGATAGCCTACCCCCCTTTTGGCTTGCAATAAGTAAAGAAACAATCAATAATCTATGTAACAGGCTAGAAGGATATTATGACTTAATATGTTGGGTCTAAATATAAAAACTGACTGCATTGAGTGAGTTAACAATTTCACTGCAGTTTTCCCTATTTTAATGTTTGTAAGTCCTTTTATTTTCCTTGCATCTTTACTACATTATACTCAATCGAACATACCCTCACTCTGACCTCCCACACCATCTGTCTGTCTACATTTCTAACTTTTCCCCACTGGCGGCAAGGGTGGAGAGGGTGGGAGCTGCCATTATTCTTGTTTCACACTAAGCTCAACTTTTAACCACCAACCACACTTCTTTAACTGTGCCTACTTAAATTAATGTATATACTGTATAATGTCGCCAGGCAAAGAAAAAATAAAGCAGCATACACACACACACACACACACACAGAGAGAGAGAGAGAGAACAAGGGTGGTAGACAGACAGGTAGTGTTGTCCTGGAGACGGAGAGGACACATAATCTCTTCCTGATTACCCTTCAGCTCCGGCTTATTCTGTCCTTCCGCGTGTGTGTGTGTGCGTGTGTTTCACCCGGTCTTGATCACGTCCTGGACACGTGCTCACCAACTGTTACCCTCCCGGAATGAGCTCAGAGCTCGTAGTGACCGATCTTTGGGTAAGGCTGGAACCTTTTTCCACACACCGGAATAGCGAGGTCACAACTCCTCGACTTACGTCCCATACCTATTCTCTGCTAGGTGAACAGGGGTTACACATTTAAGGAAACAATCCCAAATTGTCTCCACCCGACCGGGGATTCGAACCCAGGACCTCTCGGATGTGAGCTGAGCGCGCTCCATTTTTATCATCTTCTCCCCATGATGTAGTCAGAAAATTGGCGAATTGTGAGTCCTTTTCAAACATTGCTACGAAACACCACCTATATTGAAGGAGCTTGTTTCGTGGTATAGTCAGGAGGAACCAGAAGCCATCAAGTGTCATACACGATCACAGGGTCCTTAAGTCGGTCTTCAGTATCATTTCCTTCGCCCACGTCTACACTTCTTTCCTCAATACGTCCATTTCTTTTCCCTCTCGCACCACCAACATTTCCTCCACAACACCTACACTCCCTGCCTTCCCACACGTACACCCAAACCACTGGCAGCCTTGTATTGCACACAGACGTATTCCCATGAAAACTTCACCCTCATCCCTCCTTCTCTACCCAAGCCTCCTCCTCTCTTTGACTACCACCCACATTCTCTCTCTCTCTCTCTCTCTCTCTCTCTCTTCCTTCTGCCACCACTTCCCTCCCCCCTCCTCCATCTCTTTCATGCATGCATGTACACAAGCACACATGCGCACTCCACAGGCACACATCAATACACTCATATCTCAATGCAACACAACTCTAAAGCAAGATGCATTTACATATATATTTATATACCGTATACATCACACACACACACACGTACTGGTTTGGAAAGCATATGTGGCAGTGTTATTCAAGTCTGATGAAAAATGAATAAGGAAATGGAATATTATGATGTGTGACGTTTTGGCCAACCTGGTGAGAATGAATAAGAGTCACGGTATCTTAATTACAACGTCCACACTCTATTGCAATGCTTAGAAAGACATGCATCCATGAAATACTCATTAAAGTGAGCCAGAATTATGGAGCAGATTATTTAGTATATGCTAAGGAATTAAAAAACGATGGCTAATCAAAATAGAATAAAAAAAAAAACTAATTCTAGTTATCAAATAAAGTTAAACAAGACAAAGGAGAACAAGACACATTTATCTATTCACTGGTCATAGTCGTTTCAATGACGACAACTCGATGAATAACCGCTGATGAATCATATGCATAAACCTTCACACAACATTTTGTTATTTACACATATTCTATTATTAAATATCCCTTGCCTGAAGACGTGGACATTTTTCTCGGAACAACCTGTGCACAATATTAATTAACAGAGCTGCGATATTACTGAAAGGCATTCCTGAGGGAGGGTTGTCATATATTTTCATGTATATACAAGCTCTGTGTCACGAATACTAGTCTAGGAGGGAGGAAAATGAAATGGGAGAGGGGGAGGAGGAGGAAAATGAAATGGGAGAGGGTAAGGGAGGAGGAAAATTAAATAGGAGAGAGGGGGGGAGGAAAATGAAATGGGAGAGGGGGGAGGAGGAGGAGGAGGGAAATTAAATAGGAGAAACGGGGAGGAGAAAAATGAAAAGAGGAAGGGAGAGAGAAACACAAAGGAAGGAAAAAGAGGAAAAGAGAAGGAGGAATAACTGTACAATATCTATCTAAGAAATTAAGTTACTATACTGGTCGATGGATATTGTCTAGCCTAACACTTTTATATACCACCTTCTATGCTAAATATATCAATGAGGGAAAATATATGAAATTGTTAAAAAAGATAACAAGAGGAAATAAATGTGCTCGTATTGTTTGTTAAATTTGTTACAATATGTCTGTGTTTTGCGATGCTAGCAAAATATTTTCAAGTTCCATCAGTCAACAGTCACGTTTACGATGGTGAATAGTGGGGATCATATTGTGCAAAGATCAGGTAGGATGTATATATAACTAGGAGTGAAAGTGTTCGCTCAATCTGAAATATAAAAATATGGCCAGATTCACCGACAAACATAAATATTACTCGTATTATTGAGAGTTCAGACGTGGGCGGACTGATAAATAAATAGCCAACCATTCATATACATGGAGGTGAGGTTTGTGGTATTTTTGTGTCGCCATTCACATCCCCTTTTCACCTCCACATTCAACTCAAACACGAAGCGGTGGAGCAATATATTTTCAACCCAATCCAAGGTTATCCATACACAATATTACACATGTATCAATATTATAGTTTACCGAAGTAAGTAAAGACACTGTGAATCCCACTTATACTGTACAGTCGCAATCCAAAATTTGTATCCAAGTTTGTATCTTGTTGAAGTTTAGAATCATTTGACATACTAGTGGTAAAATGGTAACACCACGGCTTAATGAAGGGGAGAACCTCTTATTGGTAAATTGGAGGGCTACTAATTCCTCCAAACTCTCCTAAGAAACAAATGATACTAATGGGGGATCTGTTTCGTGGCATAGTTTGGAGGAATCAGTAGCCCTCCAACTGACAGAAAAGAAGTTCTCTCCTTAAACAACAACTCTGCTCTCACCACCCAACGAACACGAGTAATGATGCGTTGCCTGTGAAGGAGAGGTACGACAGGAGAGGGAGAGGTACGACAGGAGAGGAGAGGTACGACAGGAGAAGGAGAGGTACGACAGGAGAGGGAGAGGTACGACAGGAGAGGGAGAGGTACGACAGGCGAGGGAGAGGTACGACAGGAGAGGCTTTTCAGTAAGTGTAATGCAATCCAAGAAAAATTACACCAAAATGTTACACAACCACGAAATTATCTGCAACTTATAAACACCGGAATATGAGCGAAACGTGTATCAAAATCAAATTACATGTAATTTAGAAGGAAATAATATATATATATATATATATATATATATATATATATATATATATATATATATATATATATATATATATATATATATATATATATATATACATATATATATATATATATATATATATATATATATATATATATATATATATATACATATATATATATATATATATATATATATATATATATATATATATATATATATATATATATATATATATATATATAAAAGACACTTTGGGTTCATATATGTTTCTCAGTATATATAATTATTTGATATATTTTCAGGAAGTGGTATAATGCATGGCGATAAAGCAGAGTGATAAAATATTAGTGTTTTAGATTCTCACAATATACACCGGAAGACAGCTAGGGCTAAGATCACTTTTCAGAACTTCGGGGTAACATCACTTTTCATAACTCAAGCTTAGAGGAAAAGTGTTAATTCTGTGGTGCCAAGATTTAATTTTATCTACGGTTGACGTCATCTACATTTTTCTCATGGGCAGTATCTGACCACTTTATGTGGTGGAAATGAAGCAAAAACTGAAGTATGGTGGTTAAAAATCATATTAATTATATTTTGTTTGAGGGGGGAGAAAACACACACACACACACACACACACACACACACACACACACACACACACACACACACACACACCACACACACACACACACACACACACACACAAATATTAACAAACAAAAAAAATCCAAAATAGAAATAACGATGCCGAAGGGTAGAAAAAAAAAATATCAGTTCTATAAATACGAACATTGTGTGGAGGCAAGACTACAAAAACCTACAGTATATTTGTACCCAAAATATACGCAGTGTGTGGTGATGAGAGGCAAAAGTCTCGGTCAGCAGCACAAAGGGTGGATGAAAATATCGACGAATATCCACAACATGCAAAGTAATTGGTTTGAGGCTTGTAGGGTAGAGAGAGGAGGAGGAGGAGGAGAAAGAGGAGGAGAGAGAGAGGGGTAATAGTAGAGTAGCAGGAGAATGAGCAAGAGGGGGGAGAAGGAGAAGAGGAGGAGACAGAGAGGAGTAGCAGGAGGGGGAAGAGGGATTGAAAAGGGAAGGAGGAGGGAGGAGTGGCAGGAGGGAGAAGAGGAATTGAAAAGGGAAGGAGGAGGGAGGAGA
This sequence comes from Petrolisthes cinctipes, assembly GCA_033782935.1. Classification (NCBI taxonomy): domain Eukaryota; kingdom Metazoa; phylum Arthropoda; class Malacostraca; order Decapoda; family Porcellanidae; genus Petrolisthes; species Petrolisthes cinctipes. The sequence goes on from JAWQEG010008107.1 coordinate 41,866, forward strand.
TGGAGAGGGAGAAGAGGGATTGAAAAGGGGAGGAGGAGGGAGGGAAGAGGCAGGAGGAGGGGGACCAAAATCTATATTGTTACACATAATTTTTCGAGGCCTTTTTCATTTTGAAGGTGTTGCGGGACTACTGGGTATAACTGTACATACATACACACAAGAAAAGGCGAAGAAGAAAGAAGAAGAAGAAGAAGAAGAAGAAAAAGAAATGTTAAATGGAGAATAATGAAAACGAAAGAAATGAATAACAATAAAAGAAAAATGGAGTAGACAGAGCACAAAGGTATATAAGAGAGTAAGAAAAAGGAGATGAATAAATGTAAAGGAATACAATGGATAGAATAAAAAAATAAAATACAACAAGAGAAATAAGAGAAGAGAAGAGAAGAGAAGAGAAGAGATACAGGGTGCAGGGATGGGGACGCGTGTTGTCATTAAGGGGTATTGTTGCCTTGGGTAAATATGTGGTAGAGGGGAAGGGGGGGAAGTTTGGGTGTAAGTATAAATAACCTGAAAATGATGCTGCCTCCCCCCTCTTTCACCCTCCATACAGCCACTCCCCCCCTCACACACACACACATACACACACAATGTTGTTAGGCCACACATACTGTACACATACACATAAGGACGACTCGTTTCACATATACACACACACACACACACACACACACACAAACTTAAGGGACTCATCTCTCTCTCTCTCTCACACAAACACACACACACACACGCATATTCAAACGCAAAAACACACACACACACACGCAAATTCAAACGCAAATAAACACACATAACCACTCTCAAAATTAATCCTGTTCTCATTTCCTCTTACAGTGCTTATTAAATCCCTGTTACGATAAATGACAGAAACACTTAGATAATTATATTTTAAGTGAGATATGCAGTTATTGAATACATGTCACTTTAAATTATTTTAGTCTTTCCAAGTTTTCTTTTTCTATGATGGTAAATAATTATGATCTCATAGCGCAAATGTTACTTCTTTTTTTTTTCGTAAACACTTTTCGACAAATATATTTCAGCAAACTACTATTATTTTGATTATCGGTGCATCCAAACGCCTACTGCTGATGTAAGTGATGGTCGTCATACCTGCTATTATTTACCCAATTACTGGTGACTGAATGGGAGGCATTGCGTCAAACCTCTACTCTCTCTCTCTCTCTCTACACACACACACACACACACACACACACACACACACACACACACACACACACACACACACACACACACACTCTCTCTCTCTCTCTCTCTACACACACAAACACACACACACACACACACACACCACACACACACACACACTCTCTCTCTCTGTCTCTCAATATATAAATAGCACGGTTACCATGTGAAAGGTGAG
>JAWQEG010008108.1:0-59102 GCA_033782935.1 Petrolisthes cinctipes
TTTTGTGTGTGTGTGTGTGTGTGTGTGATATGGTGGAGAATTAAGGTGTGTGTGTGTGTGTGTGTGTGTGATATGGTGGAGTATTAAGGTGTGTGTGTGTGTGTGTGGTATGGTGGAGTATTAAGGTGTGTGTGTGTGTGTGTGTGTGTGTGTGTGTGTGTGCTGTTTTAGTATCTATAGTTAGTCGTGTTTTGGCATTACTAAAATCAGCGATGTGTTTAGATGTACAGTACACCATTGAAATCAGTAACATAAAATTAAACTTTTTTTTTTTTTGGTTCGTGCTCTGAATGATAAATATTCTACTTTTATATTTACGTCATAAATCATCCATCACTCAAAGTATATATAGCCAAAGATATTCAAAGGGTCAATTTATTATCGGTTCGTTCATCTGAGTAACACACGACGATTTATTTTAAGTGAGAGAAATCACCACCAACCTCAGAAAGGGTTGTCTCAACTTATATAAAGCAGTGACCAGGCCAACTATTACTGGTAACACTTTATATAATTCGTTGTGATAGAGAGAGTGAGAGTGTGTGGTATTTACATAGATAGGTTGATATGTGATTAATAGATTGATAGGTAGATAGTTTGATAGGTCGAGGAAATTATGAATGGGAGGGACACTACAGCAGAGAGAGAGAGAGAGAGAGAGAGAGAGAGAGAGAGAGAGAGAGAGAGAGAGAGAGAGTGAGTAGAGGAGAGGAGAGGGAGAGGAGGGACGGATTTAGTAGCATCGCAAACGACTACACGCGTGTGTGTGTGCTGTGTGTTTTATTTGTTTGTTGGAGGGGGGTGGGGGGGGGGATCGGGTGGTACTATGGGGCTTAAGTCTGGGGCAGGGACGTTGGGGGGAGGGGAGGGATTGAGAGAAAGAGGTCAGGCAAAATCTAAGGGAAGGCAGGTAGATTTTGTATAGGACAGAGAGAGAGAGAGAGAGAGAGAGAGAGAGAGAGCGAGAGAGGAGAGAGAGAGAGAGAGAGAGAGAGAGAGAGAAGAGAGAGAGAGAGAGAGGTACTTTTAGGAGAGGGGGGGGGACTTGGAGGAAAGTATTTGAGAGAGGGGAGAGAGGGAGGAAAAGGAAGGTGTTGGGGAAAGGATGCAGAGACAAAGAAAACATTACGAGGTGGGAGAGGGAAGAGGGAAGGGTAGGGGGTCAGTAAGAGAGAGAGAGAGAGAGAGAAGAGAGAGAGAGAGAGAGAAGAGAGAGAGAGAGAGAGAAGAGAGAGAGAGAGAGAGAGAGAGAGAGAGAGAGACGAGGAGAGAGAGAGGAGAGAGAGAGAGAAGAGACGAGAAGAGAAGGGAAAGTAGATAGATAAAGAAAAGACTGTCGCTGGTGACAAGGTGTGGCAGGTTCAAAAGAGACGGTCTCAAGCCTGGGAATGTTATCACGTAAAAAAAATAAATAGTGTGTGTGAATAAAAGGAAGCTGAGGAGGGGTTGAATGTGTCACTGGCTAAGAGGACTCCAGGCAGACCAGACACACTTCTCTACAACCACAACAACTACAACCACATCACGTCGTCATGGTGAGTAGTGAGTGAGTCCTTATTACAAACACATCACACGATCTCATCTGTTAAATTTCTGTTGTCGACTTGTAAATTTATACGTTGTCGACCTATAAATTTATACGTTGTCGACCTGTAAATTTATACGTTGTCGACCTGTAAATTTATACGTTGTCGACAAGTAAATTAATACGTTGTCGACAAGTAAATTTATACGTTGTCGACAAGTAAATTTATACGTTGTCGACCTGTAAATTTATACGTTGTCGACCCAGCCGTGACATTACGTGACTAGACTATACCATTATTACACCCGTACCGTACACAGCCTTCTTCTGGTACTGTACAATTGCCACCACTTATAACTAGTACAGGAGAAGGGTAATGACAACACTGACTGTACCATGCAGTTATAAAAATACTCGTAACTTTTACATCAACATCAACTTTTCATTTGTACCCTCATTTTTTCTCTCATCATAAATTATTGACTGACTGACTGACCTCGTGGAGGTTATTAATTATTTCTCGTCTTGTGTTGGGTCATTTGTCAGGCTTCTTCTTTACTCCTTAGTGATCTTTATACCTGAGTTACACACACACACACACATACCAGCATGAATGATACTCACAGACACATATATTAGCATGAATGATACACACACACATATATTAGCATGAATGATACACACACACCACAGCATGAATGACACACACACACACACACACACACACACACACACACACACACACACACGAGTACATATACCAGCATGAATGACACACACACACACACACACACACGCCACTTTGTTTCTGTCACTGTTAACATCTTGTATTTATCCAATGACGTGTTACACCTCGCCTCGCCTCGCCAGTCACGCTATGTACCTTGTCACAGGAGAGAGACACAGACAACCTCATTCTCTTTCATTGAATTAAGCTGTCATGTCGTTGTCTCACCTTTGTTTTTATGGATGTCATGACACTTCACTTCACTTCACTTCATCCTCTATAATTATGTGGTTTGGTATCGATTTCTCCGACACGTTGTATGTGGTACGGTATTTTTTAATTAATTTATGTGTTGCTTTTTATATTATTATTATTATTATTATTATTATTATTATTATTATTGTTGTTGTTGTTGTTGTTGTTAGTATTATTATTATTATTATTGTTGTTATTATTGTTGTTGTTGTTGTTGTTATTATTATTATTATTATTTTTATTATTTTTATTATTATTTTCATTATTATTATTATTTTTATTGTTATTATTATTATTACTATTATTGTTATAAATTTTAGAGCGTATTCTCTTTGAAGATTGAATGCTATTGATCCCTTCAAGCATTACAACAAAATAAATATTATGAAATCATATTTATAAAAAAAAAAAAAAAATGCAATATAAAGAAACAGCATGCAGCTTCTTATTTGATTTTTTTTTTTTTTTTTTTTTTGCTATTAAGAACGAATGGCTTGATAATTATAATTTTATGTTGCTGGCTTTACAGAGATTATGTTTATTATTATGCCTTAAGTATATTTACGTTGTGTTTATGTAAGAGTTTATGTTTTATATTTCTTATATATATTATGTTTCTTTATGTTGTTTTTTATGTCAGATTATGTTTATTATTTCTTATACTATGTTTATTTACGTTGTTTTCTATGTTTTGAGTTCACGTGGCAGACCAAAACATCAGTTGCCGGTTGCTGTATTAAATAGAGTCAATAAACCGTCTTGCGCAAATGTACTGTACACTCGAGTTCGTAAATTCAAGACCACGTACAGTCGACAGCATAAGTTCGCTTCATTTCCACCTGTATAATATGTATGAGCTGTCGGGATGTCGTAACAGAACTTAATTAAATGACATATATATAGTTTTCATCTGGTAAATTACATATGTTATTTGAATAGAAACTTGTTCAAAATACAACTATCTTTTTTTTTTTTTTTTTTTTTTTTTTTAATATCTTTCGACACTGGACATAGGCTTCATCAAATGTAACTATCTGGTCATATTAGCATTAAATGGTACACCTGAGCTCTTAAATTCGCGACCACGTACTTAGATGTTTATGCCATTTGAGCTGGTAACATTGATTGGGGAGGTAATCAGAGTATAGGTGGAACATAGTAGAGGGACATGATACAATCTTTCACCTACAATGACTGACACCTTCCCCACACAGTGTTACCAGTTCAGATGACATATATAAACATTTGGGGACGTTGTCGCGAATTTACGAGCTCGAGTGTACATGAGATGGACGCGAATTTATGCTTCAGCCTGTACATACATACCTAGATGTTTATGTCAGTCATTGTAGGTGAAAGATTGTATCATGTCCCTCTACTATGTTCCACCTACTCTGCAGATTTCTCCCCAATCAATGTTACCAGCTCAAAAATGACATAAACATCTAAGTACAGTACGTGGTCGCGAATTTACGAGCTCGAAATGTACAGTTATAGTGATATGTTTGAGTAGTTTTATCACGTGAATTATATACTCGGACCTTTTCACATTTGCTCGATTCTCGCTAAAAAAAAAACAAATGTTTCATATTGTCGACAGCATTTTTTAGTCACCCATCTTTTTCCGAGACGAGTTATTTGTTTTTGGTTGGTCAGTCAGTGTGGTTACGTTCTTGTCACACCTCGTACGTTCTTGTCACACCTCGTACGTTCTTGTCACACTTCGTACGTTCTTGTTACACCTCGTACGTTTATGTAACATCTCGTACGTTCTTGTCACACCTCGTACGATCTTGTCACACCTCGTACGTTCTTGTTACACCTCGTACGTTCTTGTCACACCTCGTACGTTCTTGTCACATCCGTACGTTCTTGTCACACCTCGTACGTTCTTGTAACATCTCGTACGTTCTTGTCACACCTCGTACGTTCTTGTCACACCTCGTACGTTCTTGTTACACCTCGTACGTTCTTGTCACATCCGTACGTTCTTGTCACACCTCGTACGTTCTTGTAACATCTCTTACGTTCTTGTCACACCTCGTACGTTCTTGTCACACCTCGTACGTTCTTGTCACACCTCGTACGTTCTTGTCACACCCGTACGTTTATGTAACATCTTGTACGTTCTTGTCACACCTCATACGTTCTTGTCACACCTCGTACGTTCTTGTAACATCTCGTACGTTCTTGTCACACCTCGTACGTTCTTGTCACACCCGTACGTTCTTGTCACACCTCGTACGTTCTTGTCACACACCAAACGTTCTTGTCACACCCCTCACGTTCTCTCTCTGATAATGTTACTAATATTTGCAGGACTCACTGGATGAAGAACAGCTTGGAGGTAACAGTAACAGTACAATGACTGTGATGCATGTAGGTTGGGGGACGGTGGTTGAAGGAAGAGCCATCAGAAATGTTCCTCTCATGAACCTTGCACGAAACACACACACACACACACACACACACACACTCTCTCTGTCTGTCTCTCTCTCTCTCTCTCTCTCTCTCTCTCTCTCTCTCTCTCTCTCTCTCTCATCCCTAAGACTGCACATTCATTCTCCTTAAGGACCCTGTGAGTGATGTTGTCAGAAAATTGGAGGTAAATGAGTCCTTCAAAATAATATTGCCACGAAACACACACACACACCTATATATGGAAGAAGAAGCTTGTGGTTTCGTGGTATAGTCAGTAGGAATCAGCTAAAGGCCTCCAATTCTCATACACGATCATCACAGGGTCCTTAATTAATAAAACCCGATTGATTTGTCAGACGTTTGTGCCTCCTTGAATCTCGTCTTGTTGTTGTGGATTGTATTGACTTTTCCCTCCTCCAGCCAAGGTGTTATTTATTTATTTATTTATTTATTATTATATCGTAGTGGCAGTGGAAGTAAACCAAACCCACCAACCCAACCTTTTACATGCCCTATATTCTATACCATCCCACCCACGTGTTTCTCCATGCTCTTCCACAACATTGATAATTTCCTGTTGATTTTTTTTCCTTGTGTTATTTTCATATTCAGTATTTCCTTGCCCTATTTTCACAGTCAGTATTTTCTTGCATTACTTCCTGGCATTATTTTCACATTCAGTATTTCCTTGCACTATATCCACATCAGTATTTCCTTGCACTATTTCCACAGTCAGTATTTCCTTGCAATATTTCCACACTCAGTATTTCCCTGCACTATTTTCACACTCTGTATTTCCCTGCACTATTTTTACATTCAGTATTTCCTTGCATTATTTCCACACTCATTATATCCCTGCATTATTCCCACAGTCAGAAATTCCTTGCACTACTTCCACAGCCAGAAATTCCTTGCATTATTTCCAGAGACAGTGTATTACCCTGCATTTAAGATAGAGGTGTGTGTGTACAACAGAGTAATTTCATCCGTCTATACTTTCCTTCCCTTCCTGCCTGCTTCAGTCGTTGTGATGAATTATTCCCACCAAACATAAACATTCCCTAAATACGAGTATATCAGCATATCAGCATTAATTTGAGTCTTTCATTTGCCAGGAGTATATTTTATTGCTCTGTCATCATTAGCAATTTCAGTTGTTATTCTATATTATTATCCATTTTATTCTTAGGTAAATAACATGTTGTACTGCACAAGTTTCCTACACATGTTTCCTTAGATAGTAAACTAGAATGAGACGATAAAATTTAACGATATTTCCTATCAGTATCAATTATCTCCCTTATGTATGAACAGATGGTCCGTCAGTATGTACAGATGGTCCGTCACACTAACCACTGCTTATTTTACAGCTCTACAGAAGGCATTTGACTCGTTCGACACTGACGGGAAGGGCTACATCACCCCAGAGACTGTGGGCGTCATTCTCAGGATGATGGGCGTCAAGATCTCTGAGAAGAACCTTCAGGAGGTTATCGCCGAGACTGACGAGGACGGTGAGTTCACGACGAGTTCAGAGATGGTTAAATAAGAGACCAAGTGATCTAGTCAGAAAGTTGGAGGTTAGCGAGTCCTTCAAACATTGCCACGAAACACCACCCATACTGAAGGAGCCTGTTTTGTGGTATAGTTAGGAGGAATTAGAAGCCGCCCAGTTTTATACACGATCATAGGGTCCTTAGTTAGGTTTGGAATACGAATTATGTCCTTATTTTTCAGGCAGTATTTTCATTACAATATCATTATGTAGATTTTATCCTCATGTGGGTTAAGGCTTGGCATCATGAAATTTTTTCTTTACAGGCTCCGGTGAGCTCGAGTTTGAGGAGTTTGTTGAATTGGCCGCCAAGTTCCTTATTGAGGAGGACGAGGAGGCACTCAAGGAGGAACTTAGGGAGGCCTTCCGTATCTACGACAAAGAAGGCAAGTTGTCCATATTTTGTATGTAACATTATGACTGTACAGCCACAATCAAATAACCACCAATACTTTCCTTCCATCATGCAAATCAATCAGTATCATATCAAAATATTTTCATACGACACCTTATGTCAACTCAACCACCTCAATTATTGTTATTATGAAGTGCTCCAAATTCATACATGTGTTGCTCTTTAATACCAAGATATTTACTACGATGGAAGGAAAGTGTCGGTGGATATTTGATTGTGGCTGTACCTTACCAGTCTTATAGCTTGTGGGAATATATATCTGTGTACTGGGATCTCCTTTTCCTGAGCCAGAAGAGAATACTGCCTTGAAGCCATGAGTTGAGAGTTTAGGGAGTGGAGGAATATAGAAGGGAAATATTAGGAACAGTAATTGTGTAACCCGAGAATACAAACAAGTGTGCGAGAGACACGAGTAGATTCCTTTCCCTATCTGCAGGCAACGGGTACATCACCACGAACACCCTGAAGGAGATCCTGAGGGAACTGGACAACAGGCTGACGGAGGAGGACCTGGAGGGTATCATTGAAGAGGTGGACGAGGACGGCTCCGGTACCCTGGACTTTGATGGTGAGTGAGTGAGTGAGTGAGGGTTGCCAAGACAGTACAGTACAGCTCCATAATTTTATATTAATATCCGCTGATGCTGGATACTATATATATAAATGTGAAGACAGCATTGAGTTGTATGTTATGACCTGTGCACACACACACACACACACACACACACACACACACACATGTGCATCTTATGAATAATATGTTATAAAAATTAAAAACCAATTTTTGCTGAGTTATAATTATTGGTTTCAAGGTATTCTTTAAATACAATTAGCATCATATTGTTAAATGAATATACAGTAAAGGAAAAATATAGCTAGACTATATGAACTGGCGTGAGATTATATGAACAGTCGGGGTCAAAAATAATCATCCATAGTCCCCGACGGTCCACTATGGTACTACTACTATATATGCACACAACAAGCTGCGCTACGACATCTCTCCTTGTATTCATATTATATGGTGTTACATTTGCCCATTTTGTTGCAGAGTTCATGGATATGATGTCCGGGTAGAGGACGAGGAGTCCGATCAGGCATGACACCGGAACCACCACCACCTTCCCAGACCTTCATCACAACACACACACACACACACACACCATAAAAACTAAATTATATTATTCTCAGCACGACGGGATGATGGTAAAATCGGACGTGGTCTTCGTGTCATTATAGTCAGACAGCCCTTGATGTAATGAAGTCAGTCCCGGTACTACTTGAAGACGCCAGATATAGATGAAGTGAGCACCATATGAAGAAGTTAAGAAGAGAGGAAGTCAGAACAAAATGAAGAGTTGTTGGACCAGGTACAGCCACAATCAAAGTACCACCAACACTTTCCTTCCATCGTGCAAATAAATCAGTCTCAAATCAAAATATAATTATACAACAACACCTTACGTCAACTCAACCCCTTCATTTATTATTATGAGGTGCTGCAAAATCATACATGTGTTGTTCTTTATTACCAAGATAATTACTACGATGGAAGGAAAGTGTCGGTGGATATTTGATTGTGGCTGTACATGCAGATGAGGCTAGCACTAAACTCAAAGTATGTTATAACCACCAGCTGTAGGCTATATACTGAATAATTATATGGTGAAAGAGGAGGCCCACAGAGTTTTTATCCATTTCTTCTTCCACATCTTCACTCATACCTCGATCCTCATTCCTTCCAAGACTTCCCTCATTCACATCTTCATCACCAACATCTTCTCCTTCTTGCCCTGCTCCATCTATGAACTATGAGACTCTAATAAAGAATGAGTCAGCAAGCAAGGAGTTTATATTATTTACATAGTTCAGACAGGGATTAATAAAAAAATGTGTCTGACAATGAAAAGAAATAATACATAAACTAACTGTCCGAGGTAGGAGTGTGTTTCCTGTACTTTCCATCAGTAGCCTAATTAAAGACAGAAAGGCAAATGAACTCCAGCAGGAAAATATCAGAATTATTACAGTATTTCATTTCCCGGTTTCTGTGTCCAAGATTATACGGTATTACTAGGGTATAGGGTATTACTAGGTACTAGGGTATAGATTATAGGGTATAGGGTATATATTCGTTCACACAAGTACAGTATGTCATCCCTGTATTCCCTAGTCAAGGTAAAAAAAAAATATGTGAATTCCTTAAAAGGTGGGGGAGTTAATAACCTCATATGAAATAAGTACAGTTAAGCAATGATACCATCAATATATTCAACCTTATTGTTGTCCAAATAATAATAAATCGAGCATCATGTTTTATGGAGGAAGCAATTTAATGAAAGCCACTAGAGTAAATTTTTTCCCTATTATATTTATTTGCAATCTTATGACATTGTGTTTGATCTTGCCTGGGAGTGAAGTGGAGTAACAGTAGACTTGATAAGATGATGGTAATGCTTGAAGACCGAACATTAGTTATAATAATAATAATAAGTAGAAAAGGTGGGGAAAAGAAGGTTGGAGATAGAGAAAGAGTAAGCAAGAGCAAGTGAGTTTTATTGGGAGAGAGAGAAAAAAAAAAAAAACAGCCGAAACTTAATTAACTAGGCATGCGTGGGTAGGTTGTTGGAAAAGGAAGTTGATAGTAGAAAGGTGTATGAAAACAAACCATTTACTGCATATAAGAATGGGAAAGGTCTTGGGTGGGTATGACTGGGGCGAGGGGTCAGAAAGAATGAGAATCGAAAATGTAGAGGTGTAAGGATGGGACAGGCAAAGTTCAATATTATCACTTGGGAGAAAAATGAAACACAGGATAGAAAGACCAATTTGGTAGGAATTCACAAATTTTATATAATGTACAGCTAATACAAAACACAAACAGGTATCTCAAAGTAGTCTACACCAGCAGAACCTTATTTTAGTAACTCCGCCACTGTCGACTACTCTTAATTACATTTTTAAATTACTGTACAATGATAAGTCATATAGCAAATTTAGTACTTTAATAATTAGTTTGTACAGCTATATTAGTTTTACTGTGTATTTGTAGTATTGCAAGTGTACCAATTTTTACTATTTTGTTTACATTATAGAAAGCCAGATGTTCAAATCAAATGATGTTTACAGCTAAAATATCATAATTATGTAAGGAGAAATAATGGAAATCATTATCACACTTACAGTATTTCATGAGTATTGCCATATATTTAGATTATGATCAGTATAGGTAGCTTCATATGGATGTTATCGGAGGTATTAAAGAAAATAATAATAAATTTATTTTGACCGGGTGAGCTTTTCATAATTGTTTACCACTTCCCATTCCAGTGTTGCCAGATGCAGGGAAGTCCACGCAGGGAAATTATATAAAGATTGTTCAAAAGTAAACAGGGAAATATCTGCCAGACAAAATACCCCCCCCCCCCCGCAAAAAAAAAAAAAAAAAAAATAGAGAAAAATAAAATAAAAAATCGTCAATGTTCAAGAGTAAACAGAGTATTATTGAGGCAAAAAGGGAAACATCTGGTGTTGAAGTTGGGGAAATTTCGTGAAGCAGACCTGGCAACACTGCTTCCCATAATCATAATAGATGCATGGCGTGTCAGTGAAGAGCTGCAGCAATATTCACGATTATTTATGACAATATTCGTGTTATGCGAACTATTATTGTTTATTTGGGGGAAGGAATATGACTGTGGTTGTAACATTAAGCAGAATATAAGAGGTAAGTGTGAAGGACATAATTATAGTGTAATAATATAGAGTAAAATGTTATATAGTGCAATGAAATGTAAAAAATGAGTAATAATAATCAGTATAATAACCGTATAATATATAGTGCAACTCTTGTAAGGCCGATGATACACCTTGTGATTAGGCTATTGGAAGTTCATTTGAAATATCTATGTCAAAAGTACACCATATTTCATATTATACGCTAATATAATATAAATATTGCACGATTCTCCTAGGTCCCAGTATTTTGCCCAGGTCATTTCCTGTAGTTTACCACGGTTATTTCCCGGTAGTTTGCCCAGGTTAGGTCCCGGTAGTCTGCCCAGGTAAGGTCAGGCTAATTTCAAAATGCCCCATCTTGGAAATGGTGGATTTGCGGAGGAAATTCCATAGAAGAAAATAGTCTTAGAATAGTCTTAAATAAGTGAGTAATGAAGGTAGAAAAACCGTACGCGATAACGGTAATTCTTTCAATATTTACCCTATATCCTTTCCTATTCTAATTATATACCGTATTATTGTGTAGTACTGTATTATTCTATAGTACCGTATATATTATATGTACTAGACTCGATGCTATAATGTATAAAAACTATATAAAATCCAGTTATACTAATGATATACGGTATAATTGTATAGTAGTCTGAATTTTTGATACTGCAATACCTTTAGTGAAAGTTCCAACGTGACTAGATATAGATTACTACTATAAATATGACCTACCTTTTGATATAGATTACTACTATAAATATGACCTACCTTTTGATATAGATTACTACTATAAATATGACCTGCCATTTGAAATACAGTACAGCAGTTCTCTACAATAAGCAACGTTGGAACAGGTCGCCACCTTTGGATATGTTTGGGATGTAGAGTATTGTAAACTAAAAAGATCATCTTGACAACTGCCTATAACAACCTATACAACATAGTTAATTGTTATCTCCGTTCATGTACAGTATTTCATACTTACTGCGCCGTGTTGTTTAATTGTAGATATATCTTGAATTATTAAAGTACTATATCTCCAGTTAAGTCGTTTTCATCAAAGGTTTGGCATATATTTTCCACTGTCAGATGACGATGCGGTATACTGTGTAGCATAATGAAAGATAAATAGCTGCTGTACTCAGATAAAATACCATTCACTCATAGATTTAATAATTATAATGTCCCATTGATCTGTGCTGTGACGTTAGCCAGACCTTAAACTCTTAAACTGCAGGTAACTCGTACTGAACTGTGTTACAACTAGAGCTATACCCATAACAGACCTTCATGGAAAGAATGTCACAACAAAATACTATTATTATATCAAAGCAACATATTCAGCCAATGTTTAATGTAATCTTAGTTAATTACTTGTTGCAATAATTAGGATACCAAATGTATAATACTATCCGGTTGTATCAAACAGAATCGACTTATGTGTGATCTGTTGTTATTAGTGCTGTCCGTCTATACTCAGACTCTATAGGCTTGTATTGTTATGAATGAGATAATACTGAGGCAAGTCGTACCCCTGTAACCATACAATATCTCTGCCAGTTTCATTCCTCTTGTGTGCTGCCCATCATAGTCTAGGTAGGCCTACTATTTCTCGGGTAAGTCCCTCCATCTAGGATTCTAGGGTTAGTTTCTTATGAATGTGCATCTTCCTTTTGTAACATAAAACCCTACATGTCTCCATTTCACCTTCATCCATCCTCTTCCCCTTCTTTATCCTCTCTCTTCCCTTTCTCCTTCATTCTTTCTCTTCCCTTTCTCCTTCATCCTCTCTCTTCCCCATCTCCCTCCCATAATTCATGCAGTGACTGCCGCTGCATTATTCAACAGTTATACATTCTTATTTTAGCTTTTTTCTTCCCCACCCTTGACCATAGTTACACCATCACCTATTATCAACATTCAGAGTACCGGAGCCGCCCTCGTTCACCTCCTCCAGTCCTCAGTGATACTTTCCAGGTGTACGTCTCTCTGACTCCGTTAATCTGTTATCTAACTCGATCCTCCAGGATTCCTTTCAGGGTATCCGTGGTGATGTACTGTAGTCGTTGCCTGGCAAAAGGGAAAACATATTGTATTTAAAACATATTTGTTCTCTAAAGGGAGTAGATTTGAACCATGAGTACCGTATACTATGAATGATGGACAAAACACAAAGAAGTAGGAACTGTAACCATGTTGACTCACTCACCTTCCCTGTCATAGATACGGAAAGCCTCCTTCAGCTCCGCCCTCAGTGCCTCCGTGTCCTAATTTCCACTCTCCGGAGCCTGTAGTGTAGGTGTCAGGGCGAGGTGATGAAGGTGATGATGAAGTGGAAGAAGGGTGAAGGCAGATTGGTGGTGGTGGTGGTTGGCGGTGATGAAGAATTAGGAAGAGTACCGTAGTGAAGGTGGTGGTGGTGGTGGAGAAGGATGGAGACATTGGTGGTGGTGGTGGTGGCGGTGGAGAAGGGTGAAGGCAGATTGGTGGAGGTGGTTGCTGGTGATGAAGAATTAGGAAGAGTACCATAGTGACGGTGGTGGTGGAGAGGGATGGAGACAGATTGGTGGTGGTGGTGAGGTTAGTAGAAGGGAAAGATGATGATTGTATGGTATGGAAGTCGTGTCGTGGTGGTGGTGGTGGTAGTGGAGGGGAGGAAAAATCAAATGCATTAGACAAGTGTTTAGGGCTTGTGAAGTTAGGTCTGTTTGTCTTAGCCTCATAGACATATTCACACAGCCTCTACCATTCCTTAGGTCTGTCCTGTAAGTATCTACTGTCATGATCACTGGCAGCTGCTACAGATTCTTAGCTTAACGATAAATACAACAAAACCTTTATCTGAAAAGGTAAATTGAGTCGTATCATCGATGGTAAAATAAAATGGTTGTATTATTCAAGAGGATATTTATGCTGACCTTTAAACATGTTTCAGGATCAGTCATAAGAAATGGCGAGATGAGTTTCAGATGAGTAATTTTTCAACAGAATATAAATTCCGGCTTCGGGAAAAGTTTGGCATCATGATAAAAGAGTGAGTTGGTGTTGTAAGCCTGGAGGGATAAACATGAAGGCCCCAGCTGGCACGGACGGCAAAGTTCAGTACCAGTTTAGGCTGTCAGACAGGAGTTGCTTGTCTTTCATTTGTTGATAAGAATAACTGTGATAATTCTAGAGACATGATAGAATTTTGTTGATAAGAATACCGCAAATCCTGTTTATTTATCTATTAAAGGGGTAATTCTTTTTTGTTACATTGGAGTGCCTTGATTCCTCCAAAGTATGCTAGGAAACAGGACCAAAAGAGCAAAAATAATGGTGTTCTGTTGCTTGGAATAGTTTGGAGGATGCAGTTGCTCCAGATTTACCAGTACAAAATTTCCCCCTTAATGTAATCTTTTTTATGAGGTTTATCATAGTACTGTAATTTAATATTCTTGGATTGGCTGGTCTGCTACTTACCGTCCTCGTCTGTCTCGGCGATAACCTCATGAATGGATTTTTCTCTGAGGTCTTGACGCCCATCATCCTGAAGATAACGCCCACAGTCTCCGGGATGATGTAGCCCTTCCCGTCCGTGTCGAACGAGTTAAACGCCTTCTGCAGGTCTGTGTAAAATATTTGCTCATTATTTTGCATTTTTCGTTATTGTTTTAAGGGAAGTCTCACTAGGTATAGCATTGTCTCAACATAGATTTATAATGAAAACCTGGAAATTATACATATGAGAGAAGCCTTGTTTTTACCTTGACTGACAATTAAACAGACACCAGTAATTTTATATTTGCAAATGAAAATCGACCCCAAAAGCATGTGAAAATTATAATTATGTTTATTTAGTGTTTTTGATAAGTGGTTGGGTAGAAATTCGTTTTCCCAATAGGGTCAGTACATGTTCAAGTATTATTTAGAGTCGGTTCTTGGTCCTGTAGTGTTTGCTGTGGATAATAATAATAATAATAATAATAATACTTTATGGTTTATGCACAGGACAAAAAATTGCTACGGTATGTGTGTCTCCAATAAAAAGTAGTAATCAAAGCCAATAAACTAATTAGGCTACACGAGTAAACACCATGGCTCGGATGGTGCCAGAGAATTCTTACAGACAACGAACTGCACATGTAGACAAGAATTAGGTAAGGTGTTACGGTATAATAATGTGTGTGTGTGTGTGTGTGTGTGTGTGTGTGTGTTATGGTAAGTGAGAGGCCAGGCAGGACAGAGAGTAATTAATTTTATAGGTCCTAATTTGTAGGCAAGTATGCATGATTGGATTAGCGTGACAGGTGGAAAAGTAGTGTGCAGACAGACAAACAAACAGGTGTATATGATTTTATAGACAGATGTGTTGAGTGGACAGTTGTGGTTTTATAGACAGATGTGTTTTTATAGACAGGTATTGAGTGGACAGTTGTGGTGGTTTTTTAGACAGTTGTGCTTTTATAGACAGATATTGAGTGACAGTTATGGTGCTTAGACAATCACAATAACAGCAACAACAACAACAACAACAATAATAACATGTGACCTTTTGTAACACTCACCATGGTAATGTAGGGGTATTCTAGATCTTGGGTAGACAGAGAGACAGACAGAGAGTAGTGATGTGTTACAAGTGGGCACCTTTTAGCTAGTGTCGTCCCCAGCCACCCTCACACTCTCTTTATACTTCTACACTATTTTGGTCTGACACCCACCATGATGACAGAGATCACTACCACCACCTACTCCTCCCCCCCCCTCCTCCTCCTCCTTCACCACCACCTCCACCACCTACTCTTCCTCCTACCCCTTCACCTCCACTACCTACTCTTCCTCCTACTCCACCACCTCCACTAGCCTACCTACTCCACCACCTACTCTTCCTCCTGCTACTCCTCCACCACCACTTACTCCTCCACCACCACCACCACCTCTACCACCTACTCTTCCTCTTCTTCCTACTCCTCCTTTCATTTTCTTTCGCATAGGCCTAACCTTCTTGTTCTCCATTCTCATCTCCTTCCTTTCCCTTCCTTCTTTCTTTCAGTATATAATTATTGCTTCTCTACTTCCATTTGCACTTATTCTCCTTTTCCCTTTCTGATTTGTTCATCCTCAATTCTTATTCTCTCCCACCCACCCACAACTCCTCATCCCTCTCTTTCCTACTTACTCTTCTCATCCCTCTCTTCCCTACTTACTCTTCTCATCCCTCTTTTTCCTACTTACTCTTCTCATCCCTCTCTTCATTACTTACTCTTCTCATCCCTCTCTTCCCTACTTACTCTTCTCATCCCTCTCTTTCCTACTTACTCTTCTCATCCCTCTCTTTCCTACTTACTCTTCTCATCCCTCTCTTTCCTACTTACTCTTCTCATCCCTCTCTTTCCTACTTACTCTTCTCATCCCTCTCTTTCCTACTTACTCTTCTCATCCCTCTCTTCTCTACTTACCTTTCTCATCCCTCTCTTTCCTACTTACCCTTCTCATCCCTCTCTTTCCTACTTACTCTTCTCATCCCTCTCTTTCCTACTTACTCTTCTCATCCCTCTCTTCCCTACTTACTCTTCTCATCCCTCTCTTTCCTACTTACCCTTCTCATCCCTCTCTTTCCTACTTACTCTTCTCATCCCTCTCTTTCCTACTTACTCTTCTCATCCCTCTCTTTCCTACTTACTCTTCTCATCCCTCTTTCCTACTTACTCTTCTCATCCCTCTCTTTCCTACTTACTCTTCTCATCCCTCTCTTTCCTACTTACTCTTCTCTCTCTCCCCACCAACTCCCACAAACTCCACATTTCTCTCACACACTCACCCCACTTTCTCCCACTCCCCCCCCTCTCACTCCCACTCTCCCCCTCTCACTCCCACACCCCCAAACTCCACATTTCTCTCATACACTCACCCCACTTTCTCCCACTCCCCCCTCTTACCCCTCCCTTCTCCCCTTTCTCCCACTCTCCCCCTCTCACCCCCCTTCTCCCCTTTCTCCCACTCTCCCCCTCTCACTCCCACTCCCCGTACCACTCGTCATTACAGTCTGGGAGAGCACATCCTCCCCCACGTCTCTCTCTCTCTCTCTCTCTCTCTCTCTCTCTCTCTCTCTCTCTCTCTCTCTCTCTCTCAGTATGTTTTCCTCCCCCACGGCCTCTCCTCTTCCTCCCTCCCCTTTCCTCCTTCTTTATCTCCCCTTCCTTCTCCTTGTCTCCAATTAATTTCACCCGGTATTTTGATTGAAATTCTCTGTTTCATCTTTTCATCTCTCTTCTCCATTCCTTTTTTTTTTTTTTTTTTTTTTTTTTTTTTTTTTTTTTTTAGTGAGTCTGTCTCTTCCTTCCACACTTTTTTTTTTTTTTTTTTGTATATTTTGTTTCGCTCATTAATCCATTTCTTATCTTTCACACACTTTATTCATTTCCTCCCTCCCTCCCTTCTTTTTATGGTGTCTCCTCTTACCTACCTGTTCATTCTCTCTCTCTCTCTCTCTCTCTCTCTCTCTCTCTCTCTCTCTCTCTCTCTCTCTCTCCTTATAGCTGATTTCTACTTGGTTATTTTAGTATACGGGACCCAACGTGAGGAGAGGCAGGAGGCGTGGCTGTGTGAAGAGAGATACCAGGAGAGAACCAGTAGGGTTATTTGCTCTGTGTTAAAAGTAGGGAAGAGGCAGAGAGAGAGAGAGCTTGGGTTACAGGGGCAGTTGAAGTAAAGATGCAGGGTGGGTTAGGCAGAGGAGAGACAGGCAGGGTTATGTGGTCGGTGTGGTGGGTTTGGTAGGGGAGAGACAGAGTAAAAAGGTATAATAGGTAAACAAAATGAAACGACAGGGTAAAAGAGTGTGGTTCAGTTAGCAGGTGAAAAAAGTAGCCCTCACAGTGCAAATAACAACAAAATTAACTTTATGATTAGGTTGACAAGGTATGAACAAATCGATCACACACACACACACACACACACACACACACACACACACACACACACACACACATATATATCTCCCGGATAACCTTCACGTATTCATTAAGGGGGAAGTACAGTGTATAGGTATATCTGGAGCAAATTTTTCCTCCAAACTATTCCAAGCAGCAGAACACCATTATTTTTGTTCATCTGGTCCTGTTTCCTGGCATACTTTGGAGGAATCAAGGCACTCCAATGTAGCAAAAGTGAATTACCCCCTTAAAGAGGATATGAGGTTCAGCCACAATCAAATATCCACCGACACTTTCCTTCCATCGTGCAAATAAATCAGTATAATTTCAAAATATAGTCATACAACAACATCTTATGTCAACTCAACCCCCTCAATTATTATTATTATGAGGTGCTGCAAAATCATACACGTGTTGTTTTTTATTACCAAGATATTTACGTATACGATGGAAGGAAAGTGTCTGTGGATATTTGATTGTGGCTGTACATACATAGTAAGAATGGATGTATTTAGGTGCTATAGTGACACAACCAAGGAGACAGACTCGAGTGTTTGGCAGTGGTACAACAAGCATGGGTGATGATAGCAGGTGTAGAGTATTGGGTATAGGGGTTGTGGGGAACGGCATGCAGGGGACTATAAGGAGGGTATACCAAGGAGAAGGAAATTGAGGTGAGAAGGCTATAGCAGACAGACAGACAGACAGGCACGAGGGTTAAATAAAGAGGGGATAGTAAGCAGATGGTGTTGTTGTGTTTGCAGTGCAGTGTGTAGCTATAAAGTTAAGTGGGTCATTCACTTTTTAACTGTTACATTGGAGTGCCATGATTCCTCCATAGTATAATTTTTTTTTATGCCAGGAAACAGGACCAGATGAACAAAAATAATGGTTTTCTGTTGCTTGGAATTGTTTGGAGGAATCAGTTGCTTCAGAATTGCCAACACTGTACTTCCCACTTGACTGTATAAATTGCGAGAGATAGAAAAAGAAAAGAAATGTTGGAGGAATTTTAAGGAATGATGATAATGAGGAGAGAGATGGATGTTAGTGAGAAAGAGAGAGAAAAAAAAAGAGAATAAGTTAGTGTATACGAATTTAATTATTTTACAGAAGTTATTAGATGAAATTATTGGGGTACTGATAACGGCTGAAGAATGAATGGATATAATTATTTGCGCAACATTTTGAAGGAAGCTATACAGTACAGTGCAAACATAAGATTAAAAAAAAGAACTGCGGAGTGTTACAAAAGAGAGAGAGAGATTGAGAGAGAGAGAGAGAGAGACCACGTGGCCAGCAGACGTCATTAGAGACTCCATTTCCCTCCTCTGGCTTCCCTTTCCTCCATTTCCCTCCTCTTTCTTCCCCTTCCTCCACTTCACCTCTACAATTTTATTTCTTTCCTGCTTGCTGTCACACCTCTCTATCACCTTTCTCAAGAGCTATATGACCTCGCTGTTGCGGCGCCTAATATCAATCAATCAATCAATCAATTCACCTCTACAAGCTTCATTTTGTATTCATTCCCTCTCTTCCTTCATCCTCCCTCATTGTTGATCTGACAGCTTTTGTTGCTCTCCAAAGAATTTCTACATATTAACACTTTCAAAGAATTTCTACACATTAACACTTTCTCCATGTTGATTCCACATTAATTCTTTTTCCGTGACCCAAATGGAAGCTTAAATCACTTCCCACAAACATCCCACTAAGTTTCTTCGTTACTCAGTCTCAGTCTTTACCTCCTTTATTTACGTATCCACATGAAGGAATTTTGAGGCTGTAACCATTAGTAGTACCTATAGTCGGCAGCATAAGTTGGCTTCATTTCCACCTGCGTATGTATGTATGTATGTATGAGCTATATTGATGTTGTAACACAATTTGAATGCAGAGATGATGACAGATAGATACACTTCACATGTGGTAAATTACACATATTGTTAGGATAGAAACAGGTTCAAGATGCAACTATCATGCAGGTCATATTATTAGCATTATCAAGTACATGAGATGGACGCGAATTTATACTGCCGGCTTTACATTAAATTTTAGTAGTAATAGAAGCACAGACTGGCAGTGGAATATAGATAACGAAAAGATATTGAGTTATGAAGCACTGTATAGCCACAGAAAGTTCGTTGTAGCTAGTACGGTATTATTATTATTATTATTATTATTATTATTATTATTATTATTATTATTATTGAGGAATTTTAGGCTCTCCCAACTCCCATTTCCTCTCTTCTCCAAAGCTTCGATATATACGGTGCATGGATAGTAAAACATTGTAACAGACTCTATTTTTATTTCTTCAGTATTACACGGTATACGGTGCACTGTAGATGGACGTACATTTTACAGGCACACCAGGATGCATGTGTGAGGGACAATTAGGAACATTATTCGACAACCCCCTATAGCTTTTTACTGTATTGTGTTAGGGACAAGGAACATTATTCGACAACCTAGCTTTGTGAGGGACAAGGAACATCATTCGACAACCCCTAGCTTTTTCCTGTATTGTCCTTTATTTGTGTTTGTTATTATTAGGGCACCATAAACTTAGCACCAGCTGGACTTAAGAGGTGAGAGGACGGATGTACCATTGCTCAAAAAAAGTATCTGAAAAATAGGGTGCGATGGCTCTCATAATGAACAAGGCTTCACTCCTTATCCTCTACCATTTACCAGAAACTTTCGTCCCATTTGTCTTATTGAAGTTGCCGAATTTTTTGCAGATACTTTTTTGAGCGATGGTACATGTACTGGTATATATTATTATGTTTTGCCACGATTCATGCCATTTTCCTCACAATATAACAATAATTAAAGTGACAGGGATGCATACAGGGCCCCATACATGTACCCTCAGTGGTGGCTCTAAGCAAACACACAGCACAAACTTGGCTTGCTCAGTGCAGTGTGTTTGCCAATACTACCACTGGTGCCTGTATAGGGGCCTTAAAAAAGTTCATGAATGACGGCAATATAGAAAGTGATGGGAATATATATATGATGCTGATGTATACGCCTATCTATGTCTGGGTCCCTACCTGGCTGGCTGGCTAAGTGTTGTGGTGATTGGTTGGTTGGTGTTTAGAGTATATGTATGTGATTGAGTTTGTAAATGACGTGTGGTTGATTGTTTTTTTTTTTCATATGGATGTGATGGATATTTGGTACTTTTTTTTTCCCCCTCTCTGTCACATGTGGTTGATGTAGTAATTAATGTAGTGATGATTGATTGATGATAGTTTGGTCCTCAGAATATATGTGACTGGATTGATGAGACTTTTGGTTAGTTGACAAATTGTAAATGTGATGATTAAATGTTGTGATTGAAATCTTGTCATTAGTTTAAGTTTAAGGAAAGGGTGTGTGTGTGTGTGTGTATGTGTGATGTTTTTTTTTTTTTTTTTTAACTACTTCAGATATATATAGCATGATAATTTTCTTTGATACATTTACTATGCAACATGCAGAGACTTTATTACTTGTCTCTGGGAAATTCTCCAAACCTATTACTGGGTTAAAACATGTGTTCAAACGAATATTGGGTTTATAACTGGGAATTAAAGTAAGTACAAAATAAGTCTTTCATAAAACTTGAAGCTAGGTGTATAGATTATAAAATTATGGTGAAAGCAGAAATTTTAAACAGCATAGGATGTAAGCAGGGATTTAAAGCAGCATAGGATGTAAGCAGTGATTTCAAACAGCAGATGATGTAAGCAGAGGTTCAAACCAGCATTGGATTAAGCAGATGTTCAAAATAGCATTAAATTAAGCAGAGGTTCAAAATAGCATAGGACTAAGCAGAAGTTCAAAATAGCATAGAATTAAGCAGGGGTTCAAAATAGCATTGGATTAAGCAGGGGTTCAAAACAACATTGGATTAAGCAGAGGTTCAAAATAGCATTGGATTAAGCAGGGGTTCAAAATAGCATTGGATTAAGCAGGGGTTCAAAATAGCATTGGATTAAGCAGGGGTTCAAAATAGCATAGAATTAAGCAGGTGTTCAAAACAACATAGAATTAAGCAGGTGTTCAAAATAGCATTGGATTAAGCAGAGGTTCAAAATAGCATTGGATTAAGCAGAGGTTCAAAATAGCATAGAATTAAGCAGGTGTTCAAAATAGCATTAGATTAAGCAGGAGTTCAAACCAGCATTGGATTAAGCAGAAGTTGAAAACAGCATTAGATTAAGCAGGGGTTCAAAACAATAGATGATGTAAGCAGGGGTTCAAAGAGCATTGGATTAAGCAGGGGTTCAAAACAGCATTGGATTAAGCAGAGGTTCAAAATAGCATAGAATTAAGCAGGGGTTCAAAATAGCATAGAATTAAGCAGAGGTTCAAAACAGCATTGGATTAAGCAGGGGTTCAAAATAGCATTAGATTAAGCAGGGGTTCAAAATAGCATTGGATTAAGCAGGTGTTCAAAAGCGCATTAAATTAAGCAGGGGTTCAAAATAGCATAGAATTAAGCAGGAGTTCAAAACAGCATTGGATTAAGCAGAGGTTCAAAACAATAGAGGTTATATATAAGGTTGGATTCCTGTAACAGCTATAAATGGTGTAGCCAAAACAGTGATCCAAAACAGCACAAGGTATATAAGCAGATATTTAAGTTTATCCCTGTGGTGATGTAGTCAGAAAATTGGAGGTTAGTGAGTCCTTAATTAAATATTGCCACGAAACACACACACCTATATTGAAGGAGCTTGTTTCGTGGCATAGTCAAAAGGAATCATGCAGAAGCCACCAGGTCTCATACACGATCACAGGATCCTTAATTAAGCAGCACGGATGTAATTGCGAGTTCAAAAAGCATATATATAGTATGGTGTAAGCAGGGAATTAAAGCAGCAGTTGTTGTAAGTAGTAATTGAAGTTAGTAGAGGTATAAGCAAGCAGGTATTTTTAGCAGAATTCTTGTAAGCAGGTATCTATAACAAAAATGTATGTCGGTATTCAAAACAACATGCAGCCAATGTAAATAGGAACTTAAGTTAAGAGGCATGGGTAGCAATTTAAGGGACCCTGTGATGTAGTTAGAAAATTGAAGTTATATGAGTCCTTCAAATATTGCCACGAAACACACACACACCTATATGGAAGGAGCTTGTTTCATGGCATGGGTCAGGAGGAATCAAAAGCCTCCATCCAGTTTTTATACACGATCACAGGGTCCTTATAAAAAAAACCCAGGATTTTAAACAAAGTACGAGACTTAAATATTTAACCTAACCAGGATATACAACTAATGCCTAAACTGAGTACCCGGTATGAAGGGAATTGATTAGAACAGATGGACTCAGTAACGTAGCCAGGGAGATTAAAAACAACAATAACAACATTTAATTAACAACGTAAGCAGAGACCTATAATTAATCAGTACGGTAATAATGCAACGTAAGCGGGATATAAAAATAGCAGAATTATAGCGAAGGTATAATAATTTAGGGACACCATTAAATATATAACTTGTGTCCCATTCAAATGCAAATTACGATGAAAACGAATTCGGGTTAAAAATATGTGATTATGCAGAGCAGGAGTCTATGTTCACAGCGTTCACAGCGACCTTAATATATATATATATAGTTGATTTGGTTCAGTGCATCGTGTATTTGTCGTGTATTTAGGTTATTTCACGGGAACCAGTTACATCAGACAGCCTACAGGTAATGTTTTAGGACACCAGGACGATATTGCCTCACAATTCAGAAGGAATATTACCAATTAACCAAACTATAGGAAGTGCATCTCAGGAGTGAGTGACGAGAATGAAAATAATGATACCTAGAATATTATTATGTGTAAAGTGCGAATGGCGTGAGCAAGAGGATGGATGGATGAATGGATGGATGGATGAGTACAACGGGAAAGTGAGATGAAGGAAGGAAGACTGGTGATGGATGACGGCCCTACTCTTGGTCATCACTGAAAAAATTTATATGTATAATAATTCGGTGAGTTAATGTAGAGCGAGCACATGTTGGTGGTTGTATGGCTGGTTCCCCGTTGCTACCCATTCATCATCTCCATGAATTCTGGAAAGGGAGGCAAGTTATTAGTTTAACACACAAGTTTTTCAGACATTCGAAGATCGCATTGGGGTCATGTACTGTTTTTATATTGACAACCGATTGGGTAGGTAAGAATAAGGTGTACTAAATGACCCGCCTAAATCTGATGACTGATAGTGACGATGTGGCTTTGGTATATTGAAATCTGTTAGTCCGTCTGTAAGTGTGCCTCCCAAGCCTCTCTCTACCCACCGTCGAAATCCACTGTGCCGGAGCCGTCCTCGTCCACCTCGTCAATGATGCCATCCAGGTCCGTCTCCGTCAGCCTGTTGTCCAGTTCTCGTAGGATCTCCTTCAGGGTGTCTGTTGTGATGTATCCGTTGCCTGACGTTAACAAAGAAAAGGTTTGTAAACGCATACAACTTTGAGTCCTGTATTAGGAGTGGAAAGTCATTTTCCCTGTCCATTTCACTTAAAATTCCTTTTCAAATTCTCTCCCACCCCTCACACGGAAATATGAAAAATGATATTGCCGTATTGGGGAGTAAATACCTGCGATGTAAAAATGTAACACAAAAAAAATATTATACTATATTATTGCTGAAGGTTTGGTAGAAGAATCCCAATTGTAACCGACTTTATATAAACGTTGTCAGTCAGCGAAGTACACCACAGTGATGATAGGACTTACCCCCTTTGTCGTAAATACGGAAGGCTTCCCTAAGTTCATGTCTGAGCGCCTCTTCATCTTCCTCAACAAGGAACTTGGCAGCCAACTCAACAAACTCCTCGAACTCGAGCTCACCGGAGCCTGAGAAGGAGGGAGAATAGATACTGTAATAATATATATCTCGAATAGCCCTGTGTGTGGATAATGACAATGTTGAAATAGCATCCCTTAGTTTGATTACCAGTATTCCTGAACTCACCGTCCTCGTCAGTCTCGGCGATAACTTCCTGAAGGTTCTTCTCAGAGATTTTGACGCCCATCATCCTGAGAATGACACCCACAGTCTCTGGGGTGATGTAGCCCTTCCCGTCAGTGTCGAACGAGTCAAACGCCTTCTGTAGAGCTGAGTAGTAAGTTGTGTTAACAGTCAACAAAGAATCAAAGAATTATATCTAGTGCTGTATTAATTTGTACTGAAATTTTTTTACATTAGTTCGTTTAAGTCAATTACACGTATAGGTAACCAGTTAGACTGAATACAGGTAACAGGAGCAATTATATTTACAACATTAATATAGGGACCTCCTGGTAGATGGGAAGTGAAACCATTAAAATATACCTTATTCGTTTTGTGTTATACATAAAATAGTAATGGCAGTATGTACAGTACAGCTTCCTTTTTGGAAAGACATAGTGGACCTTTATTCAGAGTGATTGGAGGATAGGAAAATAACATTAGGGCATTGACTAAGTGGTGGTATTGATGGAATATTGGTGTTAGTGCATATTGTACAGTGATAAGTACACTCGAGCTCGTAAATTCGCGACCACGTACTTAGATGTTTATGTCATCTGAGCTGATATAAAAATGTGTGGGGAAGGTGTCATTGTAGTTGAAAGATTGTATCATGTCCCTCTACTATGTTCCACCTACTCTGATTCCTCACCAAATAAATGTTACCAGCTCAAATGGCTTAAACATAAAAGTACGTGGTCGCGAATTTACGAGCTCGGGTGTACAGCCACAATCAAATATCCACCGACACTTTCCTTTCATCGTAGTAAATATCTTGATAATAAAGAATAACACGTGTATGATTTTGCAGCACGTCATAATGATAATTGAGGGGGCTGAGTTGACGTAAAATGTTGTATGATTATATATATTTTTTATATTGATTTACTTGCACGATTGAAGGAAAGTGTCGGTGGTTATATGATTGTGGCTGTACACAGTAGTGACAGTGATAAGAATGTGATTACAGTGAGCATGCTTGCAGTTGTAAGTGTGACAGGTGATGAAGGTATCAGAGAATGTAGGACAAAGTTAGCTAACTAGCTTCTCAACACTTACCTCCAAGCTGCTCCTCGTCGAGTGAATCCTGTAATGGTATTTAATATGTTAGTAGTGATATTTAATATGATGTTAAAAGCAGTATTTATTTATCGAAAGTGAGAAAAGCAAACAGTTACTTGGTTAGACAGTATATATAGGTTTGCTGTCGATTCCACAATAGCAAATGTTAAAGGCAACTAACTACAAGGTTATAGCGATCTTTGTGATTTTTATGATGCCAATGGTTTTATAATGACAATGTTACAATGCTTGGTTTGGTCAATAGCGATCCGTTTTCTGTACTATTATGTTCTGTATTATTAAGGGGATAGTATAATTTTGATTGATTCCTCCAAATTATGTCAGAAAACAGACCCAGTTGAAGAAAAAATAATGGTATCCTGTTGCCTGGAATAGTTTGGAGGAATCATTTTGCTCCAGATTTACCACCACCCAAAACAATGTGCTATATTCCCCCTTAAGGTGCTTGATAATTAGTTTGACCAATTACACCATGGCATGATAAGACTAAACACATCACTAGAAATAACTTGATAGTATTTTGCACCGAAATAATAAGATGTTTATACTGGGATCCATCAGTAGAGACGTTGCAGATAAAACCTCTTTTGTGATCTAAAATTATTACATTAATACATTCAGAAATCAGTGCTATGTTTCATGAAATGTGTAGTTATGATTTTGGTGGTGTATTCGCTAGCACTTCACTTCCCAGACATGGCTCTCGTGAAAACTCTAGTCGGGTATATGCTGCTGTATGGCTGTGAATGGACGATGATAAACAAACGGAAATTTCACCTCAAGTCAGCTGATGACATATTACGACAACAGACACGACACGACTTCGTTTACTGAATGGACGATGATAAACAAACGGAAATTTCACCAAGTCAGCTGATGACATATTACGACAACAGACACGACTTTTTTTTACTGAATGGACGATGATAAACAAATGAAAACTTCACCTCAAGTCAGCTAATGACATACGACAACAGACATGACTTAGTTTACTGACTACATATAATTATATACACTGTGACTATACACTGTTTAAGAGGGTGATTCACTTTTGTTACATTGGAGTGCCTTGATTCCTCCAAAGTATAGCCAGCCAGGAAACAGGACCAGATGAACAAAAATAAAGGTGTTCTTTCTGTTACTTGGAATAGTTTGGAGGAATCCTTTGCTCCAGATTTTCCAATACTCTACTTCCACCTTAAGATAAAAAAAGCTATACGGTATCACAGGTAAAAATAAAACTAACTAGAAGGAGAGGAAAAAAGCTTACCATGATACGTTGCTGTAAGACCTGTTGTAGAGTAGACCAACTGCTGAGGTATATAGGAAGGCTGGTGTGTGTGTTGTGTTGTGTTGTGTTGTGTTGTGGCGTGTGGCAGACTCGTCCCCCTCACCTTCTGCGCCTCCACACGCCCCATACACCCCTTATATTCCGACGGGGTTTAATGGGCTACACATTCCAGGCGCGGTCTTGACATTCCCGGGGATCTCAACTTCCATCTCTACTTCCTCGTACTGTGTGTGTGTGTGTGTATGTGTGTGAGTGTCTGTGTGTGTGTGTGTGTCGTGTTATGGTGCCCTTCCGTGTCCCCTATACCTCCTTCTCTTCTCCCTCCTCCTCCTCCTCCTCCTCCTGCTCTCATGTCACGCTCCCTTCTCTCTCGTTCCCCTCACTTCTTTTCGTGTCTAATTCTCCTCACGACCCCTTCCCCCCCCCCCCTACTCCTCTGTGTCACGACCCCTTCCCACCACCATCAGTCAAACACCGACCGTTCTCTTTACCGCCCCCCTCCCCCTCCCTTCCTTCCTTCTCTCACCCCTTACTGGTTTCTTTATGTATACGCTCCCCTTCCGTCATGCCCGCTACCCCCATCCTGTTATTTATTTTCGACACCCCCCTCCCCACCCTTCGTCTCATCTTCACTTTCCTTCCTCTTCTCACTTTTCATCCATCATTTAATTTGTCAGTATAATTACATCTAAGTGTCTCCCTATTTACTCTCATCTTTCTGTATTGTTATCCCCTTTATTCTTCATCATCGAATCGAATCTCTTTCATTCTCCCTGGGCTGTCATCTTTCCCCTATGTTTCCTACTGCCAATCCTCTGTTGAATCTTATCTGAATATCTTCCACGTGGTGTACTCATCTGTTTATGTTGCTTTACTGAGACATACACACACACACACACAATCTATCTATCTCTCTCTCTCTCTCTCTCTCTCTCTCTCTCTCTCTCTCTCTCTCTCTCTCTCTCTCTCTCTCTCTCTCTCTCTCTCTCTCTCTCTCTCTCTCTCTCTCTCTCTCTCTCTCTCTCTCTCTCTCTCTCTCTCTCTCTCTCTCTCTCTCTCTCTCTCTCTCTCTCTCTCTCTCTCTCTCTCTCTCTCTCTCTCTCTCTCTCTCTCTCTCTCATTTCACCATTCTTGCTTCTACTGTTTCTCCACTCCTCCTTTTCCTCCTCCTCCTTCTCTTCCTCCTCCTCCTTTTCCTCTTCTTCTCTGTTCTTACATTTAACCTTTCCTCCTCTCCTGCATACCCATATCAAACACCATATACACTCTCTCTTCTACCTTTTTTCATCACCTTTCACCCTTTCCCCTTCCATCCATCTTCCCTTCACCTTCTTTCTCCTTCATTTTTACTTCCTTACATTACATTTCTTCTCTGTAATTCCCTCTTCCTTTTACATTTACCTCCTCACTCTTTTTTCCTCTCTCTCGATCCCCCATCAACCCCTATTCCCCTTTCCCTTCTCTCCCCTCTCCCCTCTTCCCTACCCTCTCTTCTCCCCATCAACCCCTATTCCCCTTTCCCTTCTCTCCCTCTTCACCAGTTCCCTCTCCCCTCTTCCCCTCTCCCTCATCTCCAGTTCCCTCTCCCCTCTCCTCTCCCTCTTCTCCAATTTCCTCTCCCCTCTCCTCTCTCCCTATTTTCCCCCCTCATCTCCAGTTCCTTCTCCCCTCTTCCCCCCTCTCCCTCTTCACCAATTCCCTCTCCCCTCTTCCTTCTCTCCCTCTTCTCCAATTCCCCCTCTCCCCTCTTCCCTCTTTCCCCTCTCGGACACAGACCACTATCTAGTTGTTTTCTAACCCTAAACCCTTTACCTGGCCGGACCAACCCACGAGTCAGGTAACAACAAAGAGAGAAAGGAATGAGTTTATTAGCACATCACCAACTCACTCACTCACTCACTCACTCATCTACTTACGTGCTTACTTACTCACTCACTCACTCACTCATCTACTTACGTGCTTACTTACTTACTCACTCACTCACTCATCTACTTACGTGCTTACTTACTTACTCACTCACTCATCTACTTACGTGCTTACTTACTTACTTACTCATCCACTTACGTGCTTACTTACTTACTCACTCATCTACTTACTCACTTACCCACTCACTCACCCATCAACATTCACCAACACTAACACACACACTCACTCACTCACCAACACTAACACACTCACTCACTCACCAACACTAACACACTCACTCAGCAACACACTCAAACACACTCACTCAACAACACTCACACACACACACTCACCCACCAACACTCAAACACACACACTCACTCGCTCACTCGTCTGATAGCTCACGAGGTTTTAATTAATTAGGGGGTCAACATATGCTACAAAACAGTATAATTATGTCCTACTACTGTACTTACTTTACTGGGGTAATAGTATGTTGTTAATTGATTCTCTTAGGAGGAATCAATATATATTTTTAGCTCATTCACAACGGAGACTTGAGAGGCCTGTTATTATTTTTATTATTATTATGGTTGTTGTTGTTATTATTATTATTATTATTTTTATTGTAGTTCTTGTTATTATTGCTATTACTATTATTATTATTATTATTATTATTATTATTATTATTATTAATGTTATTGTTATTATTATTGTTATTGTTATTATTATTATTATTATAGGATGTCGAAGTAATTTGTTGACTAGGTATTCTTTCTGTGGGTGATGTTAGGTATGTAAAGGCTATATCTATCTGAGCAGGTTTAGAACTATGAATTAAATGAGAACACGTAATTATAGAAATAGAATGTGGACAGGTAGACAGAGAAATAGAATGAGTACAGGTAGACAGAGAAATAGAATGTAAACAGGTAGACATGGAAATAGAATGTGGACAGGTAGACAGAGAAATAGAATGTGGACAGGTAGACAGAGAAATAGAATGTGGACAGGTAGACAGAGAAATAGAATAAATACAGGTAAAGCTAGAAATAGAATGTGGACAGGTAGACAGAGAAATAGAATAAATACAGGTAAACATAAAAATAGAATAAATACAGGTAAAGCTAGAAATAGAATGTGGACAGGTAAACAGAGAAATAGAATAAATACAGGTAAAAAAATAAATAGAATAAAAAATACAGGTAAACATCATCGCTTTGACTAGGGTCTTACTGAGGGTCGATTCCACAGTCGTTCGTAGTGGTTTGTAAGCACGCAAACGAAAGAATCATAGCCGTGTAAACGAATTATTGCTAAATTATTTAATACATTTGGTGAGTAAACTATGCACTGATCATCATTATCTAACTGTTTGATAAATTTTGTGAATGTGGATACTCAGCTTGTGTAAAATAATGAAGCCTTACAAGTGTAGTGTGGTTGGTTGGGAAGCTAACAAACGAATAGATACCACTGTGGAATCAACCCTTAGACTAGTATAGGGACTGTAGGGGGTGAGGGGTGACAGGGAGGAAAGAATCTCACAGACAGACTCATGGGGGGAGAAGGAATGCAGCAGCAGCAGGTTGTGTTGGTATTTTCCTGCTGTTTGCTGGAAATTACACACACCTTCCTTCCCAGAGTATCTTGTATCACAGACTAAAAAAAAAGGGGACCCAGTAATTGTGTATGAAAATTGGAGGCTTCTGATTCCTCCTGACCGTGCCACGAAACAAGCTCCTTCCATATAGGTAGTGTTTCGTGGCATTATTTGAAGGACTCCTTTATCTTCAAATTTCTGACTACATTACAGGGTCCCTTAATTAAGGAGGGATGTGTTCTGTTATAATATTAGACCTTCCCACCATCCTATAATATATATATATATATATATATATATATATATATATATATATATATATATATATATATATATATATATATAGAGAGAGAGAGAGAGAGAGAGAGAGAGAGAGAGAGAGAGTGTGTGTGTGTGTGTGTGTGTGTGTGTTCTTACCTATTTGTATCTTTACAGGATTGAGGCAAGCTCGTAATGTCCCGTATTTTAAAACCCAATTATTAAAAAAAAATTATTTAAAGTTATGTATGTTTTTTGACACACACCACTTCTTCTGTGTGTGTGTGTGTGTGTGTGTGTGTGTGTGTGTGTGTGTAGCAGTGAGAGACAACAACACCCGCCAAATAAATCGTGGTAAATTTGGAGCGCATTGATTCCTCCAAAGTATGCCAGGAAACAGGACCGAATTGATAAAAATACTGGTGTTCTATTGCCTGGAAGAGTTTGGAGGAATCAATTGCTCCAGATATACCAGCACAGAGATCTTTAGGTCAGGATAGACTCGTAGAAATTAAAATGAAAAAAATCAACATTGACTCATGGATATTTTGGAATGTTATTGATTGATAATATATGGGCAGGTTAGACTGGTGGATTATTATTATTATTATTTTTTTTTTTTTTTTTTTTTTTTTTTTTTTTTTTTTTTTTTTTTTTTTTTTTTAAGGCTGGATGAAATAGAAGACATGTAAAATTTTATATGGCAGGGTAGTCGTGTTGAAATTCTTTTGAGAGATGAATAAAATTTACTGTAGAAAATCAGTAGTCCTTTTAGAACTGTAGAAATTATTGCTCAACATTACCTTTTAATTATTGTGTTTCGTTTACTTACATTTGATTTCGTTTTGTTTCATTCCGGTTCGAAACTTGCAGGGCACATTCAACATATTCATTTTATTTCCTATATCTTGATTCAAAGTAAAAGATTATTATTATTATTATTATTATTATTATTATTTTTTTTTTTTTTTTATTATTATTATTTGTATTATTATTATTATTATTATTATTATTATTATTATTATTACATTATAAATATTCGAGGCTAATATTTTGTCATCATAACTTTTAACACACAATGAATACCTTGATATATAGTGAATGCATTTATTAACCATTATGTAAATTTCACTTTGATTATTATTACTGCTGTAGTGATCAAGATAATTATAGTATGGGGCCTGTGGTATAGTCAACAAAAATGGGGGATTACTGATTCCTCCAAAATGGGCAAAAAAAAAAAAAAACATAACTTGAACTGAGGTATTATGTTTGTGTATTTTGTGGCACTATGTGGATGAACCAGTAGCCTCCAACGACAGCAAGGGTTTCAGTGGGTGTAGTAGTAGTAGTAGTAGTAGTAGTAGTAGTAGTGGTGCTGGTAAATCTGGAGCAACTGATTCATCCAAACTATTCCAAGCAACAGGACACCAGTATTTTTTTTTAGTAATTGTCCCTGTTTCCTGGCTTATGAAGGGGGTAATTCTTTTTTGTTACATTGGAGTGCCTTGATTCCTCCAAAGTATGCCAGGAAACATGACCAGAAAAACAAAAATAATAGTGTTCTGTTGCTTGGAATAGTTTGGAGGATTCAGTTGCTCCAGATTTACCAACACAAAACTTCCCCCTTAAGGAGGAATCAGTAGCCACCCAGTGAGCCAAATGTATATGACCCCCTTAACTATAGGTAATGAAAAGACGAATGTATAACCCAATCACTTTGTATGTAATTATATATTCTTATTTAACATTATTAACATTACAAGGACTTAACAAAATATATTATCACTTTCAGGGGGGAACGCGTCTTACAGAGTGACAAACAGAGTGACAAACAAACCATCATGGAACAGAGGATGACCAAACACACACACACACATGGACACACAACACACTAGCCACCATCATAAATAAGAACGAGTATTTTAGAGTGGAGCTAGGGTAGGACTGGTTGGTTGGTTGGCTGGCTGGATGTTTTGCTGTCCCATGTTCTCCCCCAAGATCCTTCCCTCCCTGTCCTGTCCAGTACAATAGCTACCATTCGTACATCTGGCTTTGCTGTTGTGAATATGTGGAAATTACCAACACAGGCACATGTCAGCCAGCATTACTGGAACAGTGATAGTGGTGGGAGTCCAGAACTTATTATAAAGCTTTCTTACATTCTCCCCAAGAGCCTCCCAGCCCTGAGGTCCGGTACCCATGCTCCTGTTCTTGTGTTGTTGTCATATTGGGTGTAAACAAACGGACCAACTCTCACATACCAGCCATCGTGACAACCAAGGCCTTTCAACAATAACAACAACAACAACTATCGAGAAAAAAAGTAAAAACTGGCTTTCCCACAATCACTTTTTCCTCTCCATAATTGTAGGGACTCATGATCACTCTTCCTACTTCATTTTAATCATGTCGCTGCATTTTACTGTACAGTACCTATAGTCCAACAGCAAGTTTCACAGCCAAGACAAATTACTCGTACAGGACACAACTACTGCTATTGAACACAATATAGCCTAGTGGTATTTCATTGACAAATATTCTCCATAAATGGTTATAATATAATAAGTAAAATAGGATAGAATAACTGCCTGGAGAAATAATGATAGACAAAATAATGATAGACAAGATTTTTGTGTTGTAACATCAGTTAATAACCCTCCCTCAGGGAAACTTGAAGGTCTCAGTAGCCTATATATTCTGAAGCAGAAACTACCCAAACTAGCGTGGATAGGTTACACTATCTTTACAAGAATAAAGATAAAAATTTACAAACAATCTACATAACCGTGGAACAAGCAATGGATAAATAACCCTTGTCAGTGAATGTGCAAGATTCCTGTAAAGGATTGATGATATAAATAACAGTTTTTTTTATATGTTACACGAAAGAAACATTGTAAAAAGGAAGGAAAGGTGGAGGATCAAGAACAAAGGAACTGCATGAAGAATGTAGAAGTGGAGACAACAGAGAAAAGTTCCGTAGACAAGACAAGGCAAGGTGTTTGGAACTTGTCGTCGTTGTCAGTTTATCCGTTCATCATCTTCATGAACTCTGCAAGGGAAAAACAACAGATGAAGCTTTATACTTTATAGCCAACCAGTGGAAACATTATATATACCAGTACCATATATACGGTATATGTGCAATTGTGAAAAAAATATGCAAATAGTGCAATATACTGTATAAGGTGTGGATTCTATTATGAAAAAGAATTTATTTTCATGATTATATAAAATTCAGAAACACCTAATTGTGGTCTTAAAGGGACCCCGTGATGTAGTGATAAAATTGGAGGTTAAAGAGTCCTTCAAATATTGCCACGAAACACCACCAATATGGAGGAGATTGTTTCGTGGCATAGTCAAGAGGAATCAGAAGCCACCAAGTTTCACACGATCACAGGGTTCCTTAAAGAGTTATTGTGGTTCTGTATTGGTGGTACCGTTGAAGTCGATGGTACCGGAGCCATCCTCGTCTATCTCCTCGATGATACAGTCCAAGTCGTCCTCCGTCAACCTGCTGTCAAGTTCCCTCAGGATCTCCTTCAAGGTGTGGACGGAGATGTAGCCGTTGCCTGAAGGAAGGAATGAAGGAACAGAGGAGTGCGTCGCCAACAACTGTCATTAGGCCTTAGTGAGTTTTGTACTTTTGTTGTCACATTGCAATACTACAGACATTTTAAGGGTGAAGTACACTGTTGATAAAGCTGGGGTAACCGATTCCTGCAAACACTTCCAAGTAACAGGTCACCATTATATTTGTTTCTCTGGTCCTGTTTTGGAGTAATCAAGGCTCTCCAATGTACCAAAAGTATACTATCCCCTTAAAGCTCGTAAAGGCTGGAAAGTATATAGTTCGATCCTCCAAGTGTACTGAAATTGATTCTGTTGGCCTATACACTAATAACAATGTATAAGTGGTTTGTATATATTACACAATTTTAGAGTGAAAAAACAAAATTGAGTTAAAGCTACTTGTATATATTGTTATTCTTTTTTCTTGTTCCGGCAGACAGGCTCACCCACCTTCTCTGTCGTAGATCCTGAAAGCTTCCTTGAGTTCTGTCTGCAGCGCCTCCTGGTCTTCTTCAATCAGGAACTTGGCGGCCAACTCAGCAAACTCCTCAAACTCCAGCTGCCCTGAGCCTGGAGTGGACATTGGACTATCAGAAGAGTGATGGTAAGTTTTTAATATTATTACAAATATCTGATAGGTTCATTTCGGTATAATCAGACCTACTGCACTTCACTCTTTCATATGACATTTTTTTTTTTAAGTTTGTTCTTTAGACTATGAGGTAGACGTTAATTCATACTCAGCATTTCATAAAAACAGCAACGCCTGATAAAACAGAATACATGTAGTAGGACGTGAGGAGGAGAGAGTAATAAGTCTCCTATTATGGTGCTGATAAATTACCGTATGTGTTTACTCTGTTTTGGCATTATACTTTACATTATACTTTACACATTATACTTTATACTTTACATTACACTTTATACATTATACTTTACATTACACTTTATACATTATACTTTACATTACACTTTATACATTATACTTTACATTATACTTTACATATTATACTTTACATTATACTTTATACATTATACTTTATACATTATACTTTACATCAGACCTCCAGCGTGGAGATGAAGGCCTGGTATATATATGTACTTTACATTATGGTGTCAACTTTGGTGCCGGCGTTATCATGTCAAACTTACCATCCTCGTCTGTCTCTGCGATGACTTCCTGTAAATGTTTCTCAGAGATCTTGACGCCCATCATCCTGAGAATGACGCCCACAGTCTCAGGGGTGATGTAGCCCTTCGCATCGGTATCGAACGAGTTGAACGCCTTCTCCAGGGCTGAGGAAGGGAGGGAGGGGGGAAGATGTAGCAGGAGGGGGATAATAATAATAAAAACAACACGCGTATGATTTTGCACCACCTCATAATAATAATTGAGGGGGTTGTTGAGTTGACGTTAGGTGTTGTATGATTATATTTTGATATGATACTGATTTATTTGCACGATGGAAGAAAAGTGTCGGTGGTTATTTGATTGTGGCTGTACATCAACCAGTTTAGACTATATAGGCTTGACAAACTACAATTTAAGACATGAAACAGTGGTTAATTAAGACAGGAAGACTAGGTTTGGTATCGGTGGTGGGTGTGACAGTAACTACATATCGTGTCTCAATTACTTAGACTGTAACCATTCACAATTTAAGGGGAAAGTACAGTGTTGGTAATTCTGGAGCAACAGATTCTTCCTAACTATTACAAGCAACAGGCGACCATTAATTTTTGTTCATCTGGTCCTGTTTCTTGACATACTTTGGAGGAATCAAGGCACTCAAATGTACCAAAAGTAAAATTACCTTACAGAATTAAGATATTGAGTCAGCTTATCTATCCACTTTGTATTCCTTTAAATGCATTAGTAGTTTGACCTGTAAAACATTAGTGTAGCTGAGGAGTATAGGGTTTATGATCAGGTGATAAGTGGCAGAGTAGTGATTTGGTAATAGCAGATTATTTTACAGTGTCCGGGTAAAGGCAGGGTGGAGGAGGACAGATAATGTTAAGGGACCCTGGCTGTGTTGTAGTCAGAAAATTGGAGGTAAACGAGTCCTTTAAATATTGCTATGAAACACCACCTATAAGGAAGGAGCTTGTTTCGTGGCATGGTCTAAAGGAATCATACAGAAGCCTCCCATTTTCTTACACGATTACAGGGTCCTTATTAATTGTGTTGTGAGGAACCAGCTAAAGTCAGTCAGTCATCTTACCAGTGATTTGTTCCTCTTCTAAGAGATCCTGAAAAAGTCAACCGAGGAATTAGTTTACTCTCTCGGATTATTAACATAGAGTAATGAAGTTAACTCATAATATTTAGTAGTAGTAGTAAGTTACACCTTTTCATATTATGGCATAAGGTAATAATGAAGTATTCTTTTTAAATACAGGATCAATATTTACTAAGTGAGATTTATAAAAAACTATCAGTAATTACCTTGTCAGCCATTTCATAATCGGCGTGTAAACTATTGTATTAAAATTTATATTCTTATTTATTGTTACTGAAGCCAAGAAGATGTAGTAGGTCTTATAAAACGTAAATGTAGCATAGTAGAAAACGAAGCACGGTTCTTGCTATAAGAGAAAATGGAAGTTGTCTTATGGCAAACTATATTTTATTTTTTACTTTATATATGATTAGCCCCCAGTGAAAATCCTAACTTACAATTGAGACTTTGGAACACAGGCTATACGTGTTCAGTTGTGTAAGTACTTCATTTCTGTATTGTTGTGTGTTCTCATTCAGCCAGGTAGGTAGGTAGGTAGGTGTTAACGTGAGAGTAGGGGCAGTAGTATGCAAGAATTACCTGTGGTGTAAACGATGGTGTGGTATTGGTACGATGGCTCCATATACAAACAACAGAGTCAGTCGTCAATACCATGGACATTCCTGCATAATTATAGACGATACGACCCAAGGTATTATTATCCTCTAGAAATCGGTAAATAATGTCACGTTATCAATGTCTCCTACAAACACAACTTACACTCACCCATTCATTCTTTTTTCTTATTAAGGATCCTGCTGTGATCGTGTATGGTGGGAATTGGAGGCTTCTGATTCCTCCTGACTTTCCTACCACGAAACAAACTCCTTCCTTATAGGTGTGTGTTTCGTGGAAAATTTGTAGGACTCTTTTACCTCTAACTTTCTCACAACATCACAGGGTTGATAGCAGTGTGAAGGTTGATAGGGTGACTACACATTCATTATTGATAAGCGAGACCCGAGTTTAAGTTAATGAAAAGAAGTTATAGAGGCAAATGTGTGAAAAAAAAATATTAAACGCCAACCTAACCCGAGAATATTAAGAAAGTAATTTGTTGTTGTCGTCGGTGAAGGGAAGAATAGAGGTTAATATTGTATATACAGTATCTGAAAAACTAAGAAAATAATTTGTTATTGTCGGTGAAGGGAAGAATAGAGGTTAATGTTGTATATATAGTAACTGAAAAACTAAGAAAGTAATATGTTGTTGGCGAATAGAGGGAAGAATAGAGGTTAATGTGTATGTATGCAAGGTGTAACTATATAGGAGTATCAAGTTCCGTGGAGGCTTAAATGGTTAATTGGCTGGTTGGTTTGTGTGTTGTATAAAGAGAGGTTGGAGTGACATGTCCAGCAGGTTTGGGTTGTGAGTAAGCGAAAGTGCAGGGCAGGAATGCAAAGTGTTCAGGGAGGGAAGGAGGGAGGCGAGAGAAGATACGGGCCAGAATTAAACCCGTACTTGTACATACCCTCTGTATTGTCATTCATTAATACTCCTCCTAGAATCATGTCGGTCCTTTACTTTGAAGATACCTTTTATTGGGAGTACTGTATGTATGAGGTCGTGAGAAGGGACGGTATAGGCTTAGTTAAAAATAAAGGCTGTTAAGTGTGTTGTGTTGGTGGTGGCGACAGGTGGTGGTGAACAGGTGGTGGTGGTATTGGTGATGGTGGACTGGTGGTGGTGGTGGTGGTGGTGATGGTGGTGATGGTGGTGAACAGGTGGTGGTGGTGGTGATGGTGGTGGTGGTAGTAGTGTCTGGTGGAAGTATGTTGTGTCATGGAGGTGTGGTGGGTGTGGCGAAAGATAATAAATAGTTTAGTAACTTTTAATCCAATCATATTGTATGTGTCAGACTTAATTGACAATGATGTAACTTTGACGTCTGAACTGTATTAAGAGGTACTGTGTATAGAACAAAATGCTAGTTAGCAAATTACAGAAGGAATGTAGCCTAGAACAATATGATATTATATGTTCTTGCTAGTAATTTTCCCAGTGAAGCTGTTAAAAGTACGAGGATAGTTTCGTCACAAAGATGATGGATAAACAAACTACTGTATTGTACTAGTAATTTAAGTGACGGTGATAAGGAGAGGAGTAGAGGTATTAGTAATGAACGATTTTAGGTGTATTGCTGGTGGTAGTGGTAATGGCAGACACGTTATAATGATATATAGGTTCAGTCACGAGCACTAATAAGTATACAGCTTTGGTTAAGGGGGAAGTTTGGTGTTGGTAAATCTGGAGCAACTGAATCCTACAAAACTATTCCAAGCAACAGAGCACCATTATTTATGCTCTTCTAGTTCTGTTTCCTAGCATACTTTGGAGGAATCAAGGCACTCCAATGTACCAAAAAAGAATTACCACCTTAAAGCTTCGTACAGTCCAATTCACCAACGAACACGTTCCAATGGAGATCGTATTATTGTGCATTTATTAACTGTCTCTAGTAGGTATTCGAAGTACACCTGAATAATTATTAGTGCTCGTGACTGTACTGTTATGTTGTTGGAGGCTATACAGGTGATACATAGTGAAGGTGGTGGTGGTACTACGTAGTGGGTATAGTATAACAGTAGATGGATGCACCAGTGGACCTGCCAAACCTCTACTTAAATTCAGAGCGTCAACAAGTGGTGGAATTTGTTCGGTTTTGCCAAGACTCTGTGTGTGTGTATGTGTGTGTGTGTGTGTGTGTGTGCGTGTGTGTGTGTGTGTGTGTGTTGGATTGCAAGGGGTTCTGGCTCTGGTTCTGAGTGAAGGGGTTGGGTCAAGTGTGGCACTGGTTGGTTGGTTGTGTACTGGAGACTGACCAACGCGTGTATTTTTGCTTTGTTTTACACACACACACACACACACACACACACACACACACACACACACACACACACATATATACACACACTCACACACATACACACACACACACACATATATATATAACTGAAACTGTACCGGTAGTGTTATTATTATTTTTTTTTTTCTGCTGTTACTGTTACTATCGGTTGGTGTTGTTATGTCACCATCATTGTCTTATCACAGTAACAGTCACACACCCAAACATACTAGTCCATTTTTTTAGAGTAAAATTATTGTCTTTCAAATAAGTATACAGGTTGATCTATATATTATTATTATTATTATTATTTTTATTATCATTATTATTATTATTATTATTATTATTATTTTCTTTTTTGACCAGTGAAGTAGCGAATTTCTCCATAACCTATCTATTTTATAAAATAAAAGATCAGCCACCCAGATTATAATTACGAAGTCACATATAAACGATCGTATTGGTGGCACGTACAGTTACGAACACATGAATCAAACACACGTGAAACGGGGACCCATTATTGTGCATAGAGTAGGATGAGATGTTGTGTGTAGAGGTGACGGGTCCTATTATATGCTTAATAAGGGACCCGTTAGAAGTGTGTCTCTTTCCTGTGTCCGTAACAGTACAGCCATGGCTGATAGTGCTGGACCAGGGTCCAAGGAGTGTTGGTGAGCAACTGAACAGAGTTCCTACAAGTGAATTTTACAACCATTCTCAACGTTGAGAGAAGTTTAGAAAACTTACTTTTTCAAACTGTGTTCAGTTGGTCTCCAACACTCCTTGGACCCTGGTCCACCACTATAACCCATGGCTGTACATACAGTTCAGTTCATATTTTAAAACCATGGATGTAGGACAATCTCTTCCATATCTTTTAGAATAACACGATACGCTCGGGGTAAACAACAAATCATTCCATATCAGTGCCAGATCTACTACCACTCGGTCAATGCCAATTAAGTCCACGTCCAGAAATATCCACGTGGGTGTGTGAAGCGGCACTGGTGGTGGTGGTGTGATGTTACAGGTACTGGCACGCCCACACCTCCAGTCCTAATCCATCTATCAGTATTAGTATTAGTATTTGTTTCTTTCATTATTTATTTATATTACTTCATTTTTATAATCTTATTTTTTTCCAGTCCTAATCCATCTATTATTATTATTATTATTATTATTATAGTTTTTCTTTCTTTATTTATATTACTTCATTTTTATTATAATTATTATTATTATTATTT
This sequence comes from Petrolisthes cinctipes, assembly GCA_033782935.1. Taxonomy (NCBI): domain Eukaryota; kingdom Metazoa; phylum Arthropoda; class Malacostraca; order Decapoda; family Porcellanidae; genus Petrolisthes; species Petrolisthes cinctipes. The sequence continues at coordinate 40,635 of JAWQEG010008108.1, forward strand.
TTTTTTTTTGGTGGGGTTTATTTTTTTTTAGCAACTCCTTGTTTTAGTGCACTTGTTATCTCTCTGAGTAAAATATATGTGTTTACGACGATAAAGAAGACATATATAGTTCTAGGAGCTGGTATCTAGATTATTGTCATATGATCGTTATTTGCTCGTTCCATTTTCTCCGACGTGGATAAAATTTTAATTAAGACTCTTCCATGTTGACACCTTCTTGAGTACCTTCTTGAAATCACCCTCATTATTATTATTATTATTATTATTACTATTATTATTATTATTATTATTATTATTATTCACTTCACATTGTTCAATTATCATAAGTCTTAGTTCGTTCTATAAAGAGTATGTGTATGGTGAGTATGATGAGTGTGAAGAGTATGATGGTGAGTATGATATGATAAGTGTGAGGAGTATAGTGAGTATGTATGATATGTGTGAGTATGGTGAGTATGATATATGTATGATAAGTGTGAGAGTATAGTGTGTATATGATATGTATGAGGAGTATGGTGAGTATGATATATGTATGATAAGTGTAAGGAGTATAGTGAGTATGAGAGTATAGTGAGTATGATGTACTGTATGTGTGATAAGTGTAAGGAGTATAGTAAGTATGTTATGATACGTGTGAGAGAATAGTGAGTATGATGTATGTATAAAGAGACTGTGTTGATATGATATGTGTGAAGAGACTGTGTTGATATGATATGTATGAAGAGACTGTATTGATATGATATGTATGAAGAGACTGTATTGATATGATATGTATAAAGAGACTGTATTGATATGATATGTGTGAAGAGATTGTATTGATATGATATGTGTGAAGAGACTGTATTGATATGATATGTGTGAAGAGACTGTATTGATATGATATGTGGGAAGAGACTGTATTGATATGATATGTGTGAAGAGATTGTATTAATATGATATGTATAAAGAGACTGTATTGATATGACTCACCATGACTGTTGTGGTGGTGTTGGTGGTGGTGGTGGTGACGGGGGAGTGATGGGCCCGAGCTGCAGGGAGAGGGACGGATGGACGGTTGTGTATCGCCGGTGATCGCTCGGCCAGTGGCTAGCTATACCCGACACCACCGCCTTTTATTCTCACTATTTCAGAGGACAAATTCCGTGCGGTGTCTTGCCCATTCCTTCAGATTTTGACTCTCCCTTCCCTTGCACACTCCTTCCCTTGCACACTGCCTTTCTTGCACACTCCTTCCCTTACACACTCCTTCCCTTCCCTTCTCCACTTCTTCCCTTCCCTTACACACTCCTTCCCTTCTCTTACACACACCTGCCCTTCCCATACACACTCCTTCCCTTCCCATACACACTCCTTCCCTTCCCTTACACACACCTGCCCTTCCCATACACACACCTTCCCTTCCATTCTCCACTCCTTCCCTTCCCTTACACACTCCTTCCCTTCCCTTACACACTCCTTCCCTTTCCTTCTCCACTCCTTCCCTTCCCTTCTCCACTCCTCCTCCTTTCGTCGTCTTCACCACCTGTTGAATCTTGGACAACTTTGGCTTCAGTACCCGATTGATTGGGTAATTTACTGATAGAAAACATCACGCACCGGGGAGATAGACAGGAAGGAAGGAAAAATAGTTGATATATTGTAGGTTTGAAGACCGAAATATAATCGACTCGGAACTTGATAGAAGTGCGTCGAAACCGTTTAATTAAGTTTTGCACTACATATCGATCTCTAACTTGGGTAATATTTAACATTTTCATATGCACGGCGTTATATATTACTATAATGTTTGTTTTTTTCATAACATTGGCTTGTGGGTGAAAAGTATGAGTGAACCGTGACGTCTCTCACCACCTGGGCATCTGCAGTCGTTCAGGTGTTGTCAGGTGGATTGACTCACACTTTGGCATCAACTATAAATATTTTGGTACTTTTATATGGTGATGGTGGTCAGTGATTGGATGCACCATTATAATATTACTTGTTCTCAGGTGTGGGGAATCACTTACCACTAACTAACTGAATGGCAAGAAGAGACTGTTGCAGAATTGGTGTATACTGCAGTAGTCTTTAATAAGGACCCTGTTGTGATCGTGTATGAAAATTGGAGGCTTCTAATTCCACCTGACCATGCCACGAAACAACCTCCTTCTTTCACTGAGTGTCGCTTGTGCCGAGAGCCTCGTGCTAACACTATAGAACACTATTGTCTGGCCTGCCCCACTGTCCGACACTTGCTGCCCCGGGGCCTGCCACTTGATGTGGTTTGTTGACACCTGCTGAACCACCAGGTTTTAGAGGAACGTCTGGTACGCCACCCGCGTTTTGGTGGATTTAAGTAGGTCATAATGTAAATATTTTTCATACTGTTATGTTTTCATGATGTCATGGGTCCCGCTTACCCTTATGTTTTGTTGTCTGTCTTTTGATTGAAGCCACGGTGCAATTAATTAAAAAAAAAAAAAAAAAAAAAAAAAACTCCTTCCATATAGGTGGTGTTCGTGGCAATATTTGAAGGCCTCATTTATCTCCAATTTTCTGACTACATCACAGGGTCCCTTAAAGTAGTTTAGCGACCTGCTTGGAGATTAGGAGACATACGGTAGCAACTCAGTACCCAGTAACCTCTTGAGGATTCGAACCTGGCACCCCACAGTGAGACTAAGTTAAAGTGACGCTAATCCTTGTAGTATACCCATGTGTGCAGGGTATACTCAATTGTTACTATGGTCACCGAAATTAATTGTATTATATTACCTTAAGGGGAGAGTTTTATGTTGGTAAATCTGGAGCAATCAAATCATCCAAACTATTCCAAGCAACAGAACACTATTTTTTTTTTTTTTTTTTTTTTTTTTGTCCTGTTTCCTAGCATACTTTGGAGGAATCAAGGCACTCCAATGTACCAAAAAAGAATTACCACCTTAAGGGGAGAGTTTCTTTTTGGTAAATTTGGAGTACCTTGATTCCTCCAAAAAAAGTATGCTAGGAAACAGGACCAGATGAACAAAACTATAATGGTGTTCTGTTGGTGGGAATTGTGTGGAGGAATTATTTGCTCCAGATTTACCAACACAGTGCATTTTTGGAGTAGAGAGTTATGTTAGATAGATGACGTGTGGTATATATCCCTATGCCTCAAAGAAGTTTTTATTGGTGTTGGCATTAGCAGGTTGTAAAATATATATATAAGATTTACTTGCCATACTTACATTTAAAGGGAAGTAATAACCTGCTGTGGGAAATTCGGGGTGCTCTGTCAGATTCCTCCTAGATATACCAAGAACCATAATAATCCCTCCACATAAGACTGTAGAGACGTGTTTAATTAAGGAGGATGTTTTGTGTTGGTAAATATGGAGCAACTGAATCCCCCAAACTATTCCAAGCAACAGAACAAACACTATTATTTTTGCTCTTCTGGTCTTGTTTCCTGGTATACTTTGGAGGAATCAAGGCACTCCAATATCCCAAAAAAGAATTACCACCTTAATGGGGTGCGGCAGTAGGGGACAGGCTTAGGGGGGGACTGGGGGGCTGAGGGAATAGGGGGAAAGGCTTGAAGGGGGGGGGGTAGAAAGCCTGTCCCCTATTCCCGCACCCCCCTTAACTCCCCCCCAAGCCTGTCCCCCTACTCCCGCACCCCCCAAAAACCCCCCCTAAGCCCCCCCCCTAGCCTGTCCCCCTACTCCCTCACCCCCAAAACCCCCAAAACCCCCCTAAGCCCCCCCATAAGCCTGTCCCCTACTCCCGCACCCCCTTAATGATGGAGTTCAGAGGGCTACTTATGCTCCAATTTGCCTACAACAGTTACTACCCTTAATTAAAGCATTTCTGGTTGGTTCTCTCGATTATAACAATTGACAATCTTTGAATTTAGTGAGCAAACTTACTGGTCATAAAGGCTGTGTGTTTACTTCTTTTACACCACGTGATCATAAGGGTGGTCATGTGTTCCAGACGTAATTATTATATAACTGTGTTTCAAATAATAGTGAGATCATAAGAGTAGTCATGTGTTCCAGACATAATTATTATATTACTGTGTTTCAAATCAGAGTAAGTCATAGTGTGTGGTGATTATAACAGAACAGCGAGATACTTGTCATTAACACAACCTTGCAACTCAGGATTTTTTAGTGGTATCCAAGATTTGAGACAACCTAAAACACCACATATATATTTTGAATGATTTTAGGGGGTTATTCACTTTTGTTACATTGGAGTGCCTTGATTCCTCCAAAGTATGCTAGGAAACACCACCAGATGAACAACAAAAATAATGGTGTTCTGTTGCTTGGATTAGTTTGGAGGAATCAGTTGCTCCAGATTTACCAACACAAAACTTCCCCCTTAATCATAAAAGACCCTGTGATCGTGTATGAGATCCGGTGGCTTCTGATTACTCCTGTCTGTGCCACGAAACAAACTCCTTCAATGTAGGTGTGTGTGTTTCGTGGCAATGCTTGAAGGACTCGTTAACCTCCAATTTTCTTACTACATCACGTGTGTCCTTAATACGAAGCACTTGAGGACTAAATCATTAAGTACTTTATAGAATTGAAACGAAAAATTTTATCAACCAAGCTGAAAAGTGCATATATTTGTATGTATAAGATTCCATACTCTGATATCTTCTTTGTAAAATATGTATGTACACTCGCAATCAAATAACCACCGACACTTTCCTTCCATCGTGTAAATAAATTAGTATCATATCAAAATATAATCATACAACAACACCTTACGTCAACTCAACCCCCTCAATTATACTTATGAGGTGCTGCAAAATCATATATACACGTGTTGTTCTTTATTACCAAGATATTTACTACGATGGAAGGAAAGTGTCGGTGGATATTTGATAGTGGCTGTACACTCGCAATCCACAATCCCTAGCCCACTTGAGTCGAATTCCGAAATCTGGAGCAAGCGGTTTCTGGACGACAGCTCACCCCACCCAAAGCCTTCATTGGTTCGAAATGTGTGTGGCCTCGTGTGGGTTTGAGTTGGCTGTCGTCCAGAAATCGCCTGCTTCAGATCTCGGGCTTCGACTCAGGTGGGCTAGGGATTGTTGATTGCGAGTGTACAGCTCCAGACAAAACTCTCTCGATTATGTTGGCAGCAAAAGGCATCACTGAATCTTAAGAGAAAAGCACACACTACATTGGGTCCAGGTATAATGACACACACACACACACACACACACACACACACACACACACACTACATTGACTCCAAGTATGATGACATGCATACATACATACATATAGGACCTCCCTCTGATAGCACACACACACACACATACACATATACTGAATATTAAGATCGAACCAAATTGCCAACCGAGTGGAGAGAGTTTAATTGGGAGCTTTTCATGGCCCGAACTGTGCTGTAGTAGAGTGGAAGGATGAATGAAGTTACATCTCTTTATTTTTCATAATGTTTATTTTCCCGGTGCTTTTCGAAGAACCTTGGGGGGGGGGGAAAGAGGGCGCCATAATATTAATTAAGGGGGATATGCTAGGAAACAGGACTAGAGGAGCAAAAATAATAGTGTTCTGTTGCTTGGAATAGTTTTGAGGATTCAGTTGCTCCAGATTTACCAACACAAAACTTCCCCCTTAAGGTAATATTCATTCATAATCTTACTTTGCTAATAATAAAATCTGTGTGAGGAATAATATGAAGGACTATGAGGCACGCTAATAAGACAACATGGTATTGTCTAACATAAAGCATGACGTTATATGACATGATGACGTCACAAATTGAGGTCATCACAACGGGAGGCACCGGTGACATACATATATATATTTTTTTTTTTCTACATTTTTTTTTATTTATTTATTCATATTTTTTATTTTTTTATTTTTTATGATCCTAGGGAAGGAAACAAACACCTCTCACTCGTTCATCATCTCCATAAACTCTGAAATTGAGAAGTAGAATACGTAAGACTCGGGGATTATATTTGTTGGGTTATTTCATTATTTTTAGTTCTTTAGGCCTGCTAAAATCGGGAGTGTAGCATTCCTAGTTAATGTGCTTTGTGTTAATTCATTATTTTTAGTTTTTCGGGCGTGTTTTGATCGGTTGTGTAGCATGCTTAGTTAACGTGCTTTGGGTTAATTCATTATTATTAGTTCTTCGGGCGTGTTTTGATCGGGAGTGTAGCATTCCTAGTTAACCTGGAAGAATCGGTAGCCTCTTGGGTTCGTGCGATGAAGTTAAGGGACCCTGTGATCGTGTGTGAGACCTGGTGGCTTCTGATTCCTCCTGTCTATGCCACGAAACAAGCTCCTGCAATGTAGGTGGTGTTTCGTGGCAATGCTTGAAAGACTCGCTAACCTCCAAAAAACTTACTACATCACGTGTTTCCTTAATTAAGGGGATAATTCACCTTTTCTACATTGGAGTATCTTGATTCCTCCAAACTATGCCAGGAAACGGGACCAGATGAAAAAAAATAATGGTGTTCTGTTGCTTGGAGTAGTTTGGGGGAATCACTTGCTCCAGATTTACCAACATTATACACCTACTTCCCCCTTAAGGACACTGTATCGTGTTTGAAAATTGGAGGCTTCTAATTCCTCCTGACCATGCCACGTAACAAGCTCCTTCGAAATAGGTGATGTTTCGTGGCAATATTTGAAGGACTCATTTATCTCCAATTTTCTAAAACTACAACACAGGGTCCCTTAACAAATTATGGTGTTGGTATGGTGACAATAGGCTACTTTTTGTTGTACCCCCAGATGGTAGGCTATTGTACATACCATCTATTTTAAATGACATAAAGGTGACAGTATTAAAGTCCCCCTGACCAGCATAGGAGTAGCATCAACACACTCAGGTGACAACAATAACATTCCCAAGTTAGACAATGTGTACTCGACCATCTTCTATCTCATTCATTCATTTTCAGACTCTACTGCTCACTCATTCCTCCATTCTCCCACTCTCCTACCTACTCACTCATTCCTCCATTCTCCCACCTTCCTACTCACTCATTCCTCCATTCTCCCACTCTCCTACTCACTCACTCATTCATCCACTCTCCGACTCTACTACTCATTCCTCCATTCTCCCACTCTCCTACCCACTCATTCATCCATTCTCCCACTCTCCCACTCCTGGATTCTCTCACCCACTCACTTATTCCTCCACACCCACCCATTCACTCTCCCACCCTCCCACCCACTCACTCACCCACCCTCTCATCCACTCACTCCCCTACCTCCCTCCCACCCACTCACCCACCCACCCACAACCTCACCATCAAAGTCCAGTGTGCCTGAGCCGTCCTCGTCCACCTCCTCAATGATACCGTCCAGTTCCTCCTCCGTCAACCTGTTGTCTGGTTCCCTCAGGATTTCCTTCAGGGTGTCTGTTGTGATGTACAGTCACGAGCACTAATAAGAAATACAGCTTTGGTTGAAGATTTGAACAGTCCGGTCACCACCAATTCACCAACGAAGTAATTCCAATGGAGATATTATTATTGTGCATTAATTACTGCATGTCTCTAGGTAATCGAAGCACACCTGGATACTTAAAAGGAAAACACTCGTAACGGGACGTAACCTCACACTTCACACTCATATAAAAGTAGAGTAACTATATATACGTCTGTTTTGACTCTTTTTTTTTTTTTTTTTTTTTTTACCATTGGCAGTTGTCCCTTTCATTATTATTATTATTATTATTATTTGACTTCACTTATATTCATGACCTCTTGGATTCGACAGCAGTAATAGCTTCCCTTTACCCAAGAATCAGAGTTATTGACCCTTTCATTATTATTATTATTATTATTTGACTTCATTGACATTCAAGACCTCTTGGATTCTACAGCAGTAATAGCTTCCCTTTACCAGAATCAGAGTTATTAACCCTTTTAGTTCACAGGTGTCATAAAATTAATGAAAATCCAAGCTGTTTCCTTCCCTGAGATCGGTGCTGCTTTTTCATTTCCAAAAACTCTACGATTGTTTGATGTTCATTGGTATGATTCAGACTGGTGGTATCAATCAGCGAGAGAAAATAATTTCTAACTCGCCTTAATGTGGTAGTTGCTTAAGGGGCCCTGTGATGTAGTAAACAAATTTGAGATAAATGAGTCCTTCAAATATTGCCACGAAACACCACCTATATGGATGAAGCGTGTTTCGTGGCATGGTCAGGAGGAATCAGAAGCCTCCAATTTTCATACGCGATCACAGGGTCCTTAAGACTCTAATATCTGAACGATTCCCACTAGCCTATAACTAAAAACTGACCACCTTCCACATATATCTTTTTCGACTTCAGCAGATACATTTGGGAATACATATAGTAATTGAGTGTGGTAAGCTAGTGAGTAAACTGAACAGTCAAATAGAGTAACTGGTGTTAAGGTGGTAATTCTATTTTGGTACAATGGAGTGCCTTGTTTCCTGTTAGGAAACAGGACCAGAAGAGCAAAATCAATGGTGTTCTGTTGCTTGGAATAGTTTGGAGGATTCAGTTGCTCCATATTTACCATCACAAAATTTCCCCCTTAATTATGCAGCCAAAGTGTCATAAACGTGGACGACTTCCCTTCCTTGTCATAGATACGGAGGGCTTCCCTGAGTTCCTCTTTGAATGCCTCCTCGTCCTCTTCAACGAGGAACTTTGCAGCCAACAAACTCCTCAAATTCGATCTCACCAGAGCCTGTGGGAAAACAGGTTATAGCCAGATATGTCTGATGAAATTCACACAAATACACAAACAAATAATGGAAAAAAGGAATATAATTTTTTCAATTAAAACTAACTTTTATTCGTAACGAATCTACTTGATAATAGTGGCAGTGTTTAGTGAAAGCTTGGGGCAGTAATCGTAGTTAATTTTTAGTTATACTCTATGAATTGAGACTTTACTTGTATTCCTAACACTAAATACCAATAACCATTTCTGAACTCGTCGTGAACTCACCGTCCTCGTCAGTCTCGGCGATAACCTCCTGAAGGTTCTTCTCAGAGATCTTGACGCCCATCATCCTGAGAATGACGCCCACAGTCTCTGGGGTGATGTAGCCCTTCCCGTCAGTGTCGAACGAGTTGAACGCATTCTCCAGGGCTGGCGAAGTGGAATTGGTAGTATTAAATTGGTAGTATTAAATTGGTACTATTAAATTGGTAGTATTAAATTGGTACTATTAAATTGGTAGTATTAAATTGGTAGTATTAAATTGGTAGTATTAAATCAGGGGACTTATTCCTCCATTGTTAGACAAAACCTTAGATAAAAATTGTCTGAATCAGTGAAACCATCGTAACTACCACAAGTTAATCATGAGCTCAGTTATCCCTGCCACAGTATATACCTTAAGGACCCTGTGATCGTGTATGAAAATTGGAGGCTTCTGATTCCTCCTGACTATTCCGCGAAACAAGCTCCTTCTATATAGGCGGCGTTTCTTGGCAATATTTGAAGGACTCGTTTATCTCCAATTTTCTGATTATACATCACAGGGTCCCTTAACTAACTGCCAACATTATTCTTCTCGTTAAGGACAAATGATATAATTGGATGTAACTGAAATATATATTATCATTCCACATGTTATAATCTACGTGTTCCTCCGGCATTTTTCCCCCTTTTTTTCATTTTTTTTGCTTCTAATGAACTGTTTGCTTGAGTTGATAAGCCTTCACTTGGCACTTACCTCCGATCTGCTCCTCGTCTAGTGAATCCTGAAACAGAAGAAACCTTGTTAGTAACTCAGATTTTAAGCTAACGTCTTATACACTATAAAAAAAAAAAAAAAAAAATCTTAATTGGGGATATAAACGAGACTCTGTGATCATACTCCCTCACTGGGTGAGAGAGACAAGGACGGGTGACTAAGCAATTGGCAACACTGTGGAGAAGGGCAATACCTCTCATTCCGAATGTTTGTTTCTTTTTTTATACTCAGGCCTGAGTCGCTTTTGAATTCCCTCCTTTGTTATAACACATTTACACCTGGTATCAATTTACACCAGTAGAAATCCAATTTATACAATTTTTCATTGATAGAGAATCGTTACAGGTGCATTTGTTTACAATATTTAATTTTAATTATGATAGGTGATGGGAGGCTAATGGGAAGGTGAGGGGTCGTCAATAGTATGGAGGGGGAAGGTAATGGTTATGGGAGGTTAATGGGATGGAGAGTGGTCGTCAATAGTATGGAGGGGGAAGGTAATGGAGGGGTAGTCAGCTCTGAGGAGAGGGATACGGTAGGAGAGGGAGAGAGTTTAAACCACAACCAATGTTATATAGAATATTTTTATGGTTGAACATCAGTGGCGATGGAAGGAGGGCAGCTATAGTCCATTTTATCAATTATATATTTTTTAAGTTCTTTATTTACCTTTAGTACAAGCCCCAACACTCTGGGAAACGTTGCCGCCAAAGGCCATGAAGTTATTTGATACATGGTGGGATATTGATATGAGAAAACATTTTATCTAACCTGACGAAAATATACAAGTCTCCCTTTGCTGAACTCAAAAGTTACTGATTTTCTTCTCACAGAAAACAGATATCTCGTACTTTGGTATCGATTGGAGGTCTGTCTTGTTACATAGTTTGGAGGAATCAGTAGCCAGTCCTCCAAGTTATCGAAAAATTATGACCACATGTTCTGAATACATTTTGGTAATTATAAAATCTGAACTTTAACATAGTTTTGAAAAATATAGGTAGAGTTTATCTTGGTTTGCTGTACCGTTCTTAAAATAACTAAGAAATTAATATGAAGAAGCTGAGTTGTATTTGTTGTAGAAAAGAAACAAAACAGCGAAAATAAGTGAGCTGTAGTCGTGTGAAAGTTGTGTAGCAGGTGGCAAAGGGAAAACACTCACTGATCCACTCTAAGCATCACTACTCTACTGTACAGCCACAATCAAATATCCACCAACACTTTCCTTCCATCGTATAAATAAATCAGTATCATATCAAAATATAATCAATCATACAACAACACCTTACGTCAACTCAACCCCCTCAATTATTATTTTGTGGTGCTGCAAAATCATACACGTGTTGTTCTTTATTAACAAGATATTTACTACGATGGAAGGAAAGTTTCGGTGGATATTTGATTATGGCTGTACATACATTCCACCAGATTGGGGTTCGGTTCTCCTCGTGTTGTGCTTATGTTGGGGGAAGAAGTGAGGGAAACGAGGGAAGAAACTGAAGGAGACGATAAGGTGTATGGTTGTTGTTGATTATGCACAGCTGGTCCGGTAGGCTATATATACTAAATGTGGTTGATATAGAATTATAGATTATTAGATAGACAGGACGAGACAGATAGATAATTAAGTATATATATATAGAGAAAATAAAAAAAAGGAGGGAAGAGAGAATGTAATATTACTTAGTTGATTAAATCCAAACTCCTAGTACTCGAATTCAGCAGAAAAAATCATCTCTGGGTTGAAACTTTTTTTGTGTGTGTGGAACTCAGTTAATGTTGCATCGTTACTGGAATTTCATGATATTTCTGCAATTCTTTACAAATATTAATTTACTCATATTAATATCCCACCATGTATCAAATAACTTCATCATGATCTTTAGTGGCAACGTTCCCAAGAGTGTTGGTTGGGGCTTGTACTAAAGGTAAAAAAAACTAAGAACTTAAAAAATGAATAAAGTTACTGTAAATACTGTATAGTGCCAATAAAGGCTACTGCACCCGATGGTCAAGTTGGGTAGGTCAGTAAGCCCCCCATATAGGAAGGTCCAGGTGCAGGGAAATTTCTCTGTTTTAGGGAATTTTTAAATCCACACAGGGAAATTATATAAAGAGTGTTCAAGAGTAAACAGGGAAATTTCTACCAGACGAAATACCAAAAAGACCGTCAATGTTCAAGAATAAACAGGGAATTTTTGAGGTAAATAATAGGGAAATTCGGATTGTAAAGCTGGGGAAATTTCGTCAAGGAGATCTGGCAACACTGACCTGGTCCAGGGATACGCTTTTGTTTTGTTCTGTCCTTAATTAAGGGGGGGAAATTTTGTGTTGGTAAATCTTGAGCAACTGAAATCCTCCAAACTATTCATGCAAGCAACAGGACACCATTATTTTTGTTCATTTGGTCCTGTTTCCTGGCATAGTTTGGAGGAATCATGGCACTCCAATGTAACAAAAGTGGTGGTAGTGGTGGTGGTGGTGGTGGTAGTAACCCAGTGATGATCGAAAACTGAAACTATCATCATTGTCACAGAAGAAAAATTAATCAGTATCATATCTAAATACAACAACACCATATAATTATCAACTTGACCCCCTCAATTATTATTATATTAAGGTGCTGCAAAAATCATACTTGTGTTGTTCTTTATCGATTATTATTATTTTATGGTGCTGCAAAAATCATACGTGTGTTGTTCTTTATCGATTATTATTATTATTTTGAGGTGCTGCAAAAATCATACGTGTGTTGTTCTTTATCGATTATTATTATTTTGAGGTGCTACAAAAATCATACGTGTGTTGTTCTTTATCGATTATTATTATTTTGAGGTGCTGCAAAAATCATACGTGTTTTGTTTTTTATTTCCAAGATAATTATTACGATGGAAGGAAGGAAAATGTTGCAGGATATTTGATTGTGTCTGTACCGGTATTATTTTGTTACATTGGAGTGCCTTGATTCCTCCAAAGTATAATTATATGCCAGGAAACAGGACCATATAGATGGACGAAAATAATGGTGTTTGTTCTCTGTTGCTTGGAATAGTTTAGTATAGAGGATTCATTTGCTCCAGATATATATAACAACATTGCACTTCCCCCTTAACCACACATGGATTAATATAAACAAAACACTCAGGAGCATCGTTCAAAAAGAGTGAGACTGATGCGAGGAATAACAATGGACAGGAGAAACTCGCTTCTTATTAGGGTCGATTCCACAGTCGTTCGTAGTGGTTTGTAGGCACGCAAACGAAAGAATCTTAGCCATGTAAATGACTTATGGGTGACTTATTTAATGAATTTGGTGAGTAATCTATGCAGTGATCAACATTATCTAACTGTTTGATAGATTTGGAAAATAATGAAGCCTTACAAGTGTGGTTGGTTAAGAAGCTAACAAACGAATACGACTGTGAAATTATTATTATTATTATTATTAGCTATGACACAGCATGAATCCCTTTACTGACTGTATTGTAGCTATTGTAGAATATTGTAGTTATCAAATCACCATTATCATTATTATTATTATTATTATTATTATTATTATTATTATTATTATTAGCTATGACACAACATGCATCCCTTTACTCACTCACCATATCTCTCGGTGGAAGTAGGCAGACAGGCAGGCAGGAAGTGAAGGAAGGGTTACACACACACACACACAGGGAGTCCCACACGTTGCTAGCACTGTCTCATCTGTCTCTGGTCACTTTGGTTGGGTCAGGCTGATGAGAGCGGACACACACACACACACACACACATCCACACACACACACACACACACACATTACAGTAGCTATAAGTGATTGGCCTCGTCTCGTTTTCTACTTGTTTTTTTCTTGTTTTTTTTTCGAGTACCTGCTCCAAATTCCGTACGAGTCTTTTTCCCCCTTTTTTTTTTCCTTTCAGATGTTTGTACACTTTGGTCATCACCGCGTGTGTGGACCTAAACTGATGCTTAAGTGTTGCAGCAGAACTTAACACGTTAAAGTTTTATCATCATTATTATTATTATTATTTATTATTATTATTATTATTATTATTTTCTTTATTTTTATTATTATTATTATTATTATTATTGTTATTATTTTTATTTTTATTTATTATAAAAATGTTATTACTATTATTCATATAAATATTATACTGCATAAACATGACTTCAGATTTATATTTTTCATTTCTATAATTAAAAACAAAAAATATATAAAATTAAAATAACACCGAAATAACATCTCAGCATACAGGAACAAAATTGGAATCCCTGGCTGGGGAGATAGTACAATTTTGTTACATTGGAGTGCCTTGATTCCTCCAAAGTATGCCAGGAAACAGGACCAGATGAACAAGAATAATGGTGTCCCGTTGCTTGGAATAGTTTGGAGGAATCATTTGCTACAAATTTACCAACACTGTACGACCCCCTTAAACAATGAAAGGATACACATACATACAAAATAAAACACACAATTAACATGTAAGTTTATTTATTATAACTGAAAGTGGGTGGAAGATACTGCTTGCCTGACATTCCTCATACACAGACATCAGACCTATATACGACGTTAACTTTAATAACAAAAATAACAGACTGGATAACATAACATTGTGTCACATGGGAATATAGTAGAAGTAATGCAATAACATCGATCGATGTGTTGATCCTAATTGAGGGACCCTGTGATGTAGTTAGGAAATTGGAGATAGAGGAGTCCTTCCAATATTACCACAAAACACCACCTATATGGAAGGAGCTTGTTTCGTGGCATGGTCAGGAGGAATCAGAAGCCTCCAATTTTCATACACGATCACAGGGTCCTTAATGGCAACAGCTTTTCTACTTAGGTTACCAACGAGTATAAACACAGCGCTACAAATTCATCATTTTGAAAACTATAACAAGAGTAGAAGGCAAGCAGTAGAAAAGCATATCTTAAAACTAACTTACTTAATATTTTTATAGTATTTTAATGCTAACAGGGAGATAACTTTGGGAGACCAAAAGGTGAAGTAGCTTTCGCAGACAGAATGAATGCACAGAATGTAGTATAATCATTTGGGGAAGAGACTATGTTAACAATTTGGCATGTGCTTCTCCGGGTCAAAGTAATCTTAAAAACCTGGTTTAATGAACAAACAGAATTGTTTTATTGACCTCAGCGATCACTGACACCAGTCTAAGGCCGATAGTGTCAATTTCCTTTCTTTCTGAAACACTTTTAGGGGATAAATAGGACAAAAAGTGATGGTTGTTAAGCACATAAACTAACAATGTTTATTCTGAAGTTCTGTTAAGCACAAACAAACATAGAATGCATTTAGTTCCCGCAGAAACAGCTAACAATTTTTCGAAGTGCACGATGAAGAAAGAAGCGATCTGATGTTGATATAAAGTAGGTAAGTATCATTAATGTGAAGAAACAATAGTGAAATGTTGTTAATAAGAAGTCCCTCTAAAATGGTGCTGATTTAGGGTAGATAAGTATCATTGATGTGAAGAAACAATAGTGAAATGTTGTCAACAATGAGTGCCTCTAAAATGGTGTTGATTGTGATGAGTTGGTGGTTCAGCCAGTACAGTACACTCCCTGTACTGACCTCCATCATGGCCACCATCTATGAGGCTAACCTTTTTACTGCCAATATAAAGTACTGTATATTAAACCTTGGTTATGTTGCACTGCTACTATCAGCATGGACATTTTCAGAACAAAACAAGAGGTCTCGGACATTGAATGAAGTATTCTGGATGGGTGGGGTGGAGTGGTGAGTTAGTAGGCAGTGGTGGTGGGTGCAGGGACTGGCAGACGTGGGTAGCCTTGGTGGGTGGATGGTGGATGGGTTCGGTCATCCCAGGCAGTGGATGGATGGATGGATGGATGGATGGATAAGATGAGGTGTCTTGACATGTTTGTTTACCCGGCCATCATATCCATGAATTCTGTCAAGATAACACATTAATGTTTAGTTCTGTGTAGACTTTGCAAAACTCTGACTGTCCTTAAATTTACTTGTAATTATGTGTTTAAGGTGGAAGTACAGTGTTGGTAAATCTGGAGCAAATGATTCCTCCAAACTATTCCAAGTAACAGAACACCATTGTTTTTGTTCATATGGTCCTGTTTCCTGGCATACTTTGGAGGAATCAAGGCACTCCAATGTAACAAAAGTGAATTACCCCCTTAATGTTATAAAAATCGTACTGATTGTATGAGAGAAATTGGTTAGCTTACCCAATAGAAGAAAAGAGGGTATATTATGGCAAACTTTTTCAGACAAACTATTTATCACCTCACGTATCAGTCTTGTAAGTAGACTAAGCACATTATTCTGTGTCGAATTAACCTAACACTCCTCTCCCTCTGTTTCCTGTATACTCTTTCTGTTTTTAGTGAGGCAGGATTGCTCTATATACAGTACACTCATGGTAGGCTTCACAACCACAAAAACTGGTGGGAGATCCGAGGAAACCTTAATTAAGGACCCTGTGATCGTGTATGAAAATTGGAGGCTTCTGATTCCTCCTGACCATGCCACGAAACAAGCTCCTTCCAAATAGGTGTGTGTGTTTCGTGGCAATATTTGAAGGACTCATATAACTCTAATTTTCTGACTACATCACAGGGTCCCTAATTAAACTGACGAGAGGAAGGAAGGAAGGACATTTACTAGTATGACTGACAGACTACTCGTATTACTTTAGTTTTCTTTTAACATTAAGAGTATAAAGATTCATATATATATATATTTCCCTCACTAACACCAACAAACTAAGAGAAACAAACTCCACCATCCAACTGTTAAATAAATAAATAACATGTGCTAGCTGGTGTCAGAAAATTGGAGGCAAACGAGTCTTCCAAATATTGACATGAAACACCATCACCTATATACAGAGTGATTCAGTATTCCATGCATTAAACTAAATAATTACTTACTTGGATAATTCTAAGCAAAAATGTCTCTATGATAAAATGTCGAATTATACATAGTTTAACTGTTACAATACATTATTTTATGATACTATATTAAGGAAGGCAATAAGTGAAGGGAAACCCACCTAGATTTCTGAGGATATGTTTCAGATGTTGTAGTTCAGGAATAGAGTGTGTTGAAGATGAACAAACAACACTTTGAACATATTCTTTCGATTGTAGCAAAAATAAGTACACTGTAGTAGTGATCAATGAATAAAAATGTACAAAATCTAAGTGAGTTTCCCTTCACTTTTCACCTTCCTTAAAACAATATCATAAATGTATTGTAACAACTAAACTATGTATAATTCGACATTTCATCATAGAGACAATTTTGCTTAGAATTATCCAAGCAGGTCATCATTGAATTTAATGCTTGGAATACTGAATCGCCCTGTATAATGTCTGTTTCTCGGGACAGTCAGGAGGAATCAATTACTTCCAAAATGTCTATATAATTATAAAAGGATTACTTACAAGTTGCTTTCACCCAATCACTCCCCCACTCACTCACACACTCATTACTCCACTCTCCCACCCTTCCACCCACTCACTCACTCACCCACCTACCCACTCACTCATTCCTCCACTCTCCCATCTTCCCACTCACTCATTCCTCCACTCCCACACCCATCCACCCACTCTTTCCTCCACTCTCCCACCCATCCACTCTCCCACCTTCCTTCTTACTCACTCACCCACCCACCCACTCTTTCCTCCACTCTCCCACCTTCCTTCTCACTCACTCACTCACTCACCCACTCACTCACTCATTCCTCCACTCTCCCACCCACTCATTCCTCCACTCTCCCACCCACTCTCCCACTCACTCACTCACCATCAAAGTCCAGTGTGCCTGAGCCGTCCTCGTCCACCTCCTCAATGATACCGTCCAGTTCCTCCTCCGTCAGCCTGTTGTCTAGTTCCCTCAGGATTTCCTTCAGGGTTTCTGTTGTGATGTACCCGTTGCCTGTAAGGAGAAGGTATGTAGTCAGAGAACCTCCATGGGTTTATTTTTTACACTGACCGAAGATGGGAAGATCAAGGGGTTTGGTTGTACAGGGAATCAATCACCTCATTATATAGTTAGTTAGGTTTGGGAATTATTATATTGATGGGATTAATAAGCTTTTTGCGAAATGCCTGACGGGGAAATTATCTTAGTAGGTAACCCCTTAGTGGGAATTATCTTACTGCAATACTGAATATAATATTATGTACAGTTGAGCAATTATTAGAAAGTGCAAGAAAAATCTGGCTGTATATGGCAACATCTTCACCACCACTCAAAGTTCAGCCAATCACATCATCCCACCTTACATTGGCTCTGGGTTCCCTGTGATTCGTTCATAAAGATACGAGGGCTTACTACAAACAACTACCAGATGTTGCCATAGACAGCCAAATTTTTCTTGCTCTTTCTACTTGCTCAACTGTACAGTACTAAACTTTTCCAAGCACTGACTAACCTCCCTTGTCGTAGATTCGAAACGCTTCTTTTAACTCTGCCTTGAGCGCCTCCTCGTCCTCCTCAATGAGAAACTTGGCTGCCAACTCAACAAACTCCTCGAATTCCAGCTCCCCGGACCCTGTGAGTTAAGGGGGGGAAGGGGGGCAGGGCTGGTTATCACCACTCTGACACTCAAGACGTAACAGCTAACACCTTAAGGACCCTGTGATCATGTATGAAAATTGAAGGCTTCTGATTCCTCCTAACTATGCCAAGAAACAAGCTCCTTCCATAATTATATAGTAGGTGGTGTTTC
>JAWQEG010008109.1:7500-22500 GCA_033782935.1 Petrolisthes cinctipes
GATAGATGGAGAAAAGGGGAAGGAAGGGAGAGAATGGGGAAGGAAGGAAAGGAGGGGGAGATGAAGGATGAAGGAAAGGAAGGAGAGAGATAGATGGAGAAAAGGGGAAGGAAGGGAGAGAAAGGGGAAGGAAGGAAGGGAGAGGAAGTAAGGAAGGGAGAGGAAGGAAGAGAAGGAGGGAGATAGGAAGGAAAAGAGAAGGAAGGACGAGAAGGAGGAAGGAAGAGAAGGAGTGAGAAGGAGGGAGAGAAAAGGGAAGGAAGTCATTGCTACACGTCTTAAAAAAAAAAAAAAACCTGAATATTGTTGATAAAAAAATACCAAATGTCGTATGCAAGAACGTTGGTGGTGTATACGATGGTGTGGTACCAATACGACGACTACATAGACAATCAACAGAG
The DNA here is from genome assembly GCA_033782935.1 of Petrolisthes cinctipes. Classification (NCBI taxonomy): domain Eukaryota; kingdom Metazoa; phylum Arthropoda; class Malacostraca; order Decapoda; family Porcellanidae; genus Petrolisthes; species Petrolisthes cinctipes. Next base: position 7,902 of record JAWQEG010008109.1, read on the forward strand.
CCATCGTACCGGTACCACGCCCTCCTAAACACCACAATAGTGTTCTTGCATATCGCTCCAAGTGTTTAGGCAGTATTTATTTTATCAGTATATTTTTTTGTGTGTAAATAATGTATGACCCGAGCTATATTAGGTCAATGAAAAATAAGGTCAATGAAATATAAGGTTAAAGTGGTGTCATAAAACCCATACGAGGTCATAAATACCAGTGGAAGAGAGGTTAGGTCAGAGTTAGGTCAGGTTTGGTGAAGGGACCCTGTGTGTGATGTAGTCAGAAAATTGGAGGTAAATGAGTCCTTCAAATATTGCCACGAAACACATACACATACACACACACACACACACACACACACACACACCTATATGGAAGGAGCTTGTTTCGTGGCATAGTCAGGAGGAATCAGAAGCCTACACACACACACACACACACACACCTATATGGAAGGAGCTTGTTTCGTGGCATAGTCAGGAGGAATCAGAAGCCTCCAATTCACACACACACACACACACCTATATGGAAGGAGCGAGCGTGTTTCGTGGCATAGTCAGGAGGAATCAGAAGCCTACACACACACACACACACACACACACCTATATGGAAGGAGCTTGTTTCGTGGCATAGTCAGGAGGAATCAGAAGCCTCCAATTCACACACACACACACACACACACACACACCTATATGGAAGGAGCGTGTTGTTTCGTGGCATAGTCAGGAGGAATCAGAAGCCTCCTATTCTCACACACGATCACAGGGTTCTTAAGTTAGGTTAGGTTAGGTTAAGATGAGGGAGGCGGAGTGGAAAGTCAGTCTATCATTCCTTAATATGAAGTTTATGTTAATGTGAGGATGAGAGTCAAGAGAGATAGCGTTATTATCCAAGGCACCTCCACCCCACCAATCTCTCTGTGTGTGTGGTTCTGTGTGTGTGTGGGTGTGTGTGTGTGGTTCTGTGTGTGTGTGTGTGTGTGTGTGTGTGTGTGTGTGTCTCTCTCTCTGTCTCAATCTCAACCCCCACCCACCCTCCTCTCTACACACACACAAACACAAAACCTACCTTGGTGATCATCTTGTAGTGGTTTTGGGAAGGCCATGATCACTGGTAACGTAGTAGTAGTAGTAGACACCAAGGAACACCCACTCACTCACTCACACACTCACTTTATCGCTTCACCAACTTCAAAACACATTAATAATTCTATCTATTGTTTCCCTTCGTGTTGCATTGAGTGAGTGGCGTCTCATAAGGTGTCGGTGATGTGGTATAAAAGTCAAAACAGTCGACATATGTTGTTGTTATTATTATTATTTCCTTTCTTCTTCATTATATTGTGTCACTTATTATTATTATTATCATTATTATTTCCTTTCTTCTTCATTATATTGTGTCACTTATTATTATTATTATTATTATCATTATTATTTCCTTTCTTCTTCATTATATTGTGTCACTTATTAATTTCTGTTGGTATTATTATTGTTATTATTTTATCTATACATTATTTCCTCATTTCTTCTTCATTATATTGTGTCACTTATTAATTTCTATTGTTATTTTTATCATTATTTTTTCATTTATGCATACATTATTTTCTTCATTTCTACAGTTTGTGTCACTTATTAATTTCTGTTATTATTTCTATTCCATCTATACAATATTTCTTCATTTCTACAATTTCTTGAATCGACCACACTACTGAAAAAAATTATTGTATATCCAGAGTAAAAAAAAAAAAAAAAAAAGATTATTAGTATTTTTCGTAAGCCTGTCAAAAACACATTATTATCATATTGTACATGTTGGTCACAAGAGTTCTTACACAGGTTGTATGGAAAGAGAGGGTCATTCATTACAGTGGAAGTACTGCAATGAATGGTCTACCAATTGACTCTGTGATTAGCAAAACAACAAACCTAACAATAATAATAATGTTGTATTGCAATGAATAGTCTTACATTTTCTATATGTTGTAAACTTTTGAAAACAACAGAAGAGAGAGAGAGAGAGAGAGAGAGAGAGAGAGGGGAATGTGAAAGGGAGAGAAATTGACTGCGTTCCTGAGAGAGAGAGAGAGAGAGAGAGAGAGAGAGAGAGAGAGAGAGAGAGAGATGATGATGAGATAGAGAGAGAAATAGACTGCGTTCTTAAGAGAGAGAGAGAGAGAGAGAGAGAGAGAGAGAGAGAGAGAGATGATGAGAAAGGGAGAGAAATTGACTGCGTTCCTGAGAGAGAGAGAGAGAGAAGATGGGAAAGGGAGAGAAATTGACTGCGTTCCAAAGAGAGAGAGAGAGAGAGAGAGAGAGAGAGAGAGAAGAGGCTCTGCAAGGATCAATGATGACTTCCTGCCTCCTCTCCCTCCTCTCACTCCAAGGACTACACCAAGGGGGGAGAGGGGGGGTGGGGAGGCAGGGGGGGGGGGGGTTGGGGACAGAAGTAAACAAGCAAATAAATAAATAAAAGAATAAATAAATAGAATAAAATTAATAGAATAACCATAAGTACAGTAAAAAAAAAGGGGGGGGGAGGAGGGGGAGGGGGAGGGGGCTGAGGTAAACAAGCAAATAAATAAATAAAAGATCATAAATAAATAAATAAATAAATAAATAAAATGGGGGGGACTGGGGAGGGGGGGGGGGCTGGGGGGAGGGGGGGAGACTGAGATAAAAAAAACTAATAAATAAATAAAAGAATAAATAACAGAATAAAATTAATAGAATAATAAAAAATACAGTAAACATATGAAAATTAAAAATAAATAAAAATAAATGGGAGTGAAATAATGGGGTGTCGTATTTTTGGTACAGCCACAGTCAAATATACACCCACCAACACTTTCCTTCCATCATAGTAAATATCTTGGTAATACAGAATAACACGTGTATGATTTTGCAGCACCTCATAATAATAATAATAATAATAATAATAATAATTGAGGGGGTTGAGTTGATGTAAAGTGTTGTTGTATGATTATATTTTGATATGATATTGATTTATTAAGATATTGCAGCACCTCATAATAATAATAATAATAATAAATTATAATAATAATAATAATTGAGGGGGTTGAGTTGACATAAGGTGTTGTATGATTATATTTTGATATGATACTGATTTATTGTGATTTTGCAGCACCTCATAATAATAATAGTAATAATTGAGGGGGTTGAGTTGATGTAAAGTGTTGTTGTATGATTATATTTTGATATGATATTGATTTATTAAGATATTGCAGCACCTCATAATAATAATAATAATAATTGAGGGGGTTGAATTGACATAAGGTGTTGTTGTATGATTATATTTTGATATGATATTGATGGTAGTAAATATCTTGGTAATAAAGAATAACACGTGTATGACTTTGCAGCACCTCATAATCATAATAATAATAATAATAATTGAGGGGGTTGAGTTGACGTAAGGTATTGTTGTATGATTATATTTTGATATGATACTGATTTATTATGATTTTGCACCACCTCTTAATAATAATAATAATTGAGGGGGTTGAGTTGACATAAGGTGTTGTTGTATGATTATATTTCGATATGATACTGATTTATTGGCACGATGGAAGGAAAGTGTCGGTGGTTATTTGATTGTGGCTGTACATTGGAGTGTCTTGTTTTTCGTGGTAATATTTGAATGACTCATTGACCTCCAATTTTCTGACTACATCACACACAGGGTCCCTAAACACAGCATGAATATAATATTATATCCCTTATAACTATTTCTGGAGATAGCGATAATAAACATCAAATTTCCCTCATCTAAGCAATAATTATTTTTGGAGATAGCGATTTTAAACACCGAATTAGGAACATATGAAATGCAATGCTAAAATATTCAGTGTTTTTATTTCATTATTATTATTATTATTATTATTATTATTATTTTTTTTTTTTTTTATGTCTCAAATGTTAATGTTATTCTTGCTTAGTATGTAATTGTTAGTGATTATTATGAGAGAAAGAGAGAGAGAGAGAGAGAGAGAGAGAGAGAGAGAGAGAGAGAGAGAGAGAGAGAGAGAGAGAGAGAGAGAGAGATTAAGAAGGGGGGGGGGTGGAAGTGATGGGACTTTTGTGAGAGAGAGAGAGATAGATGAGATTGAGAAGGGGGGAGTGGAAGTGAGAGGCGACATGAGAGAGAGAGAGAGAGAGAGAGAGAGAGAGAGAGAGGCTGACTCACACACACACACACAATAACATCAACACACACATTACCACATTTTAGGGGAAATTGATTCCCTATGATGTAGTCTGAAAATTGGAGATAAACGAGTCCTTCAAATATTGCCACAAAACACACACACACCTAAATGGAAGGAGCTTGTTGTTTTGTCGCATAGTTAGGAGGAATCAGAAGCCTCCAATTAGGGTCCTTAATCAATTACACCTCAAAGTCAGTATCATGTTATTATTATTATTATTGTTGTTGTTGTTATTATTATTATTATTATTATTATTTATAGCGGGACTACTGTAATGAAAACATAACACAATGAAATAACGCTAGGAATAATAACACTAACAAAATAACACAAACAAAATAACAATAATAACACTAACAAAATAACACCTTCATAACAATAATAACACCTTTATAATAACAATAACAACACTAACACTAACAAAATAACACTGTCATAATAACAATAACAAAATAACAATAATAATAACAATAATAACACTAACAAAATAACACCTTCATAATAACACTAACAAAATAACAATAATAATAACACTAACAAAATAACACTAACAAAATAACATTAATAATAACACTAATAAAATAACATTAACAAAATAACACTTAACAAAATAACAATATTATCTTGTCAACAAACCACACCATATATTTTTTTTACACGAATATTTACATCTAGTTTACATCATGAAATTATCTTTTTATTGTTTACAGCAGCACTACTTTAATGTAAACAAACACACTGACACTAGGAAAAGGTTTTGTTCATCCCAGAATTGGTTTTCGTGTTATTGGGAGATGGAGGAGACGACGTGTACACCCCACCACGTCTCTAGTAATACTGGGATGCTGACGGAGGCTGCTTGTATTTATATGTATGGTCTGGGAAGGAGAGAAGGAAGGAGAGAAAGAGAGAGATGGGGGAGAGGAAGGAAGGAAAGGAGGGAGAGAATGGAAGGAAAAGAGAGAGAGAGAGGAAGAGAAAGAAGGGCAGGAGGGACAGAAGGAAAGAAATAAAGAGAGAGAGAGGAGGAAGAGAGAAATGGGGGAAGGAAGTAGAGAAGGAGGAAGGAAGGGCAAGAGGGAGAGAGGAAGGAAGGGAGAGAGGAAGGAAGGGGGAGAGGAAGGAAGGGAGAGAGGAAGGAAGGGGGAGAGGAAGGAAGGGGGAGAGGAAGGAAGGTAGAGAAGGAGGAAGGAAGGAAGGGAGCGGAAGGAAGAAGGAGGAAGGAAGGGATAGGAAGGAAGGGAGAGAGAGAAAGGAAGGGAGAAAGGAAGGAAGGGAAGGAGAGGAGATAGGAAAGAAGGGAAGGAAGGAAGGAGAAGAGATAGGAAGGAAGGGAAGGAAGAAAGGAGAGGAGGAGGAATGAAGGAAGGAAGGGAAGGAGGGAGATAGAAAGGAAGGGAGAGAAGGAAGAAGATAAAAAAGGAGAAAGGAAGGAGAGAAGGAGGAAGGAAGGGAAGGAGAGGAGAGAGGGAGAGGAAGGAAGGGAGAGAAGAAGCAAGGGAGAGGAAGGAAGGGAGAGAAAGGAAGGAAAAGAGAGAGTGAGAAAGGAAGGAAGAGAGAGATAGGAAGGAAGGGAAAGAGAGAGATAGGAAGAAAAGGAGAGAGGAAGGGAGAGAGGAAGGAAGTGAAGGAGAGGAGAGAGGGAGGAAGGAAGGAGAGAAGGAGGAAGGAATGGAAGGAAAGGAGAGAGAGGAAGGAAAGGAGAGAGGAAGGAAGGAAAGGAGAGGAGAGAGGAAGGAAGGGAGAGAGGAAGGAAGGGAGAGAAAAAGGAAAGGAGAGAAGAAGGAAAGAAGGGTAAGAGGGAGAGAAGGAGGAAGGAAGGGAAGGAAAAGAGAGAGAGAGGAGGGAAGGGAAGGAGAGGAGAGAGGGCGAGGAAGGAAGGGAGAGAAGGAGGAAGGAATGAAGGGAGAGAAGGAGGAAGATAGAAAGGAATGGAGAGGAAGGAAGGTAGAAATGGAGGGAAGGGAGAGAAACGTAGAAAAGGAGGAAGGAAGGAAGGGAAAGAGAGATAGAGGAAGGAAGGGAGAGAGGAAGGAAGGAAGGGAAGGAGAGGAGAGAGAGGAAGGAAGGAAGAGAGAGTGAGAGGAAGTAGAGAAGGAGAAAGGAAAGGAAGGGAGAGAGAGGAAGGAAAAGATGAAGGAAGGAAGGGAAGAAGAGGAGAGAGAAGGGAGGGAGAGAGGAAGGAAGGAAGAGAGAGAAAGGTAGAAAAGGAGGAAGGAAGGAGAGAAGGAGGAAGGAAGTAGAGAAGGAGAGAGGGGGGAGTGAGATTCAGGGAGGCTGTGTCACCCCCCCCCCAACCCCGCCCCATACCCCCTCACCCCTCCCTACTTTCCCCTCCCTAATCCCCTATCGACCCCACCCCATTCCTCTCCCCCTACCCCACCCTCAAACCCCCCTCCTCTCTCTCTCTCTCTCTCTCTCTCTCTCTCTCTCTCTCTCTCTCTCTCTCTTTTATTTTTATTATTATTACTATTATTATTATTTTTATCATTATTATTATTATTATTATCATCATAATTATTATTATTATTATTATTATTATTATTATTATTATTATTATTGGAATAAAAGTGAAATAAAAATAAAGAAAATAATAAAAAACAAAACAGGAAAAAAAATAAAACAGGAAAAAATAAGTGAAATAAAAAATAAAGAAAAAAATAATAAAACAAGAAACAAAGGTGAAATAAAAGATAAAAAAAAAATAATAATAATAATAATAAAAAAGGAATAAATTTATATATTAGTTATCCATATAAATATCTATAGAAAATTTCCTCGATATTAGTTAATGGTAAACTCATATATTATTATTGTTTTGTTTTACTCATATTTTTACTCATATATTTAATTACTCATATTAAATAAATTCATGGTCTTTAGTGGCAATGCTCCCCAGAGTGTTGGTTGGGGCTTGTACTAACTAAATGGTAAATAAAAAATAGCTTAAAAAATACTGCAATTCTTTTATTCTTATTTTTACTCAAATTAATTACTCATATCAAATAAATTCATGGTCTTTAGTGGCAATGTTCCCCAGAGTGTTGGTTGGGGCTTGTACTAAAGAGCTTAAAAATACACTAACTGAAAGGTAGATAAAAAATAGCTTAAACAAATCTGCAATTTTTTATTCATATTTTTACTAATTTATTTAATGGATGTGCAAAAATTATTTAAGAGTTATTTAAGGGGGTGCGGGAGTAGGGGACAGGCTTGGGGGGGGGTTAGGGGGTGCGGGAATAAGGGGACAAGCTTGGGGGGGGATTTGGGGGGTGCGGGAATAGGGGGACAGGCTTGAGGGGGGTAGAAAGCCTGTCCCCTATTCCTGCACCCCCCTAACCCCCCCCCCCCCCCAACCAACCACACTTGTAAGGCTTCATTATTTTATGGTTGATTCCACAGTGGTATTGGTTTGTTAGCTTCCCAACCAACCACACTTGTAAGGCTTCATTATTTTAGGGTTGATTCCACAGTGGTATTGGTTTGTTAGCTTCCCAACCAACCACACTTGCAAGGCTTCATTATTTTAGGGTTGATTCCACAGTGGTATTGGTTTGTTAGCTTCCCAACCAACCACACTTGTAAGGCTTCATTATTTTATGGTTGATTCCACAGTGGTATTGGTTTGTTAGCTTCCCAACTAACCACACTTGTAAGGCTTCATTATTTTAGGGTTGATTCCACAGTGGTATTGGTTTGTTAGCTTCCCAACCAACCACACTTGTAAGGCTTCATTATTTTAGGGTTGAATCCACAGTGGTATTGGTTTGTTAGCTTCCCAACCAACCACACTTGTAAGGCTTCATTATTTTAGGGTTGATTCCACAGTGGTATTGGTTTGTTAGCTTCCCAACCAACCACACTTGTAAGGCTTCATTATTTTAGGGTTGATTCCACAGTGGTATTGGTTTGTTAGCTTCCCAACCAACCACACTTGTAAGGCTTCATTATTTTAGGGTTGATTCCACAGTGGTATTGGTTTGTTAGCTTCCCAACCAACCACACTTGTAAGGCTTCATTATTTTAGGGTTGATTCCACAGTGGTATTGGTTTGTTAGCTTCCCAACCAACCACACTTGTAAGGCTTCATTATTTTAGGGTTGATTCCACAGTGGTATTGGTTTGTTAGCTTCCCAACCAACCACACTTGTAAGGCTTCATTATATTAGGGTTGATTCCAATGTGGTATTGGTTTGTTAGCTTCCCAACCAACCACACTTGTAAGGCTTCATTATTTTAGGGTTGATTCCACAGTGGTATTGGTTTGTTAGCTTCCCAACCAACCACACTTGTAAGGCTTCACTATTTTCCAAAAGCTGAGTATTCACATTCACAAAATTTATCAAACAGTTAGATAATGATGATGATCACTGTATAGTTTACTCACCAAATTCATTAAATAATTCACCCATAAGTCATTTAATAAAAAAAAAAAATAATATTAATAATAATAATGATGATCACTCATCTCACCAGTTTACTCACCAGATTCATTAGGCCTAAATAATTCACCCATAAGTCATTTATTAATAATAATGATAATATTAATAATAATAATGATGATCACTGTATAGTTTACTCACCAAATTCATTAAATAATTCACCCATAAGTCATTTACACGGCTAATATTCTTTCGTTTGCGTGCATACAAACCAATACCAACCACTGTGGAATCGACCCACGTAAGGTCAAAAGTCCTACAACGGGTGAAGGAATGTGAATCTTATGAAACAATAAAGCAATAGTTTCGCATCATTTTTCGAGTCAGTGTCATTCAAAGGTGTTGCAGAATTAATGACCATGACTGTACACAAGGATCCGTTCTTGGACTAATTCTTTTTTTAGTATAGATTAAAGGGGTAATTCTTTTTTGGGTACATTGGAGTGCCTTGATTCCTCCAAAGTATGCCAGGAAACAACAGGACCAGAAGAGCAACAAAAGTAATGGTGTTCTGTTGTTGCTTGGAATAGTTTGGAGGATTCAGCTGTTGCTCCAGATTTACCAACACAAAATTTCTCCCTTAGTGATATTGTGAATGTTAGTAGTAGGTTCAAGTATGTAATATATGTAATAAAACCGAGAGAGAGAGAGGAAGGAAGGGAGAGAAGGAAGAAAGGGAGAGAAGGAGGAAGGAAGGGAAAGAGGGATAGAGGAAAGAGGGAGAGAGGAAGGTAGGAGAAAAGGAAGGAAGGGAAAGAGAGAGAGAGGAAGGAAGGAAGGGATGGAGGAAGGAAGGAAGGAAGGGAAAGAGAGAGATAGGAAGGAAGGGAGGAAGGTAGAAAAAGAGGAAGGAAGTAGAGAAGGAAAAAGGATGGGAGAGAGGAAGGAAGGGAGAGAGAGGAAGGAAGGGAGTGAGGAAGGAAGGAAAAAGAGAGTGGAAAGAAGGAAAAGAGGGAGAGAGGAAGGAAGGAAAACAGAGAGATAGGAAGGAAGGAAAAGAGAAAGAGAGGAAGGAAGAAAAAGAGAGAGAGATAAGAATGAAGGAAAAGAGGGAGAGAGGAAGGAAGGAAAAGAGAGAGATAAGAATGAAGGGAAAGAGAGAGAGAGGAAGGAAGGAAAAGAGAGGGAGAGAGAGGAAGGAAGGAAAATATTTGCTGATGATACAAACCTACTGTTGCCAGATAAAAATATAGATACTCTTCATGCTAATTTAAATTCAGAATTAATACTTATAGTGAACAATTCTCGGAGTCACTAACGGAAGGGTCGCGGGTGATCGCCAACGGTTTTAATATGCAAGTTGGGGAACTCAGGATAGATGTATATTTTAAAATCTTCCCTCATGGTAATTATTGATACATCGTACGTCTGCACTTTAAGATGTTATTATTCAGTAATTATATTAACTTTATAGACGAGAATTGAAGTGCAGCGTGCAGTAAAACAATAATTATAAGCTTAAAATAATACAGGGGTTGGCAGAACTCATCATATTTATATTACCTGCACCTTTGGCTTAAAACACAAAAACATTATGTTTCTGAAAGAACAATGCTTTATGTAAAAAATCCTGAGAGCCACCAGAAGAGTTTTTCGCCTCTAATTATAAATTTTTATGGGGCCGAAATCATGCTGGTACGAGATCACCCACCGAGACCTATGTGTGAAGATGTATCCAGTTTATCGACACAGCCAGCAGGCTCATTGCGGCCACTCAACCATACAATCTCGAGTTCTGCTACTCGATATAATAATATCAAAGAACTATTCTTCTTCTTATATAACTTGTAATTGTTAGATAAAAACCTGGAAGTAAAACGAAAAGTAGATGTTCTTTTCATTATGTACAGCCATGGGTGATAGTGGTGGACCAGGGTCCAAGGAGTGTTGGAGAGCAACTGAACACAGTTCGAAAAAGTGAGTCTTCAAAACCTCTCTCAACGTTGAGAATTGTATGGAAAATTCACTTGTTGGAACTGTGTTCAGTTGCTGTCCAACACTCCTTGGACCCTGGTCCACCACTATTACCCATGGCTGTACTTCTAATGAAGGAAAGAAAAAAACATCCCAAACTAGAGATAAGACTTTAGTCAGTAATTATTTTTCTCATTATTTAGCAGTATCACATATTCTTTTCCTTATAGAAGTTAGTAAAACATGTAGATATAACTTCTCCATTTCTCACAGTTATACAAATGAAATATATAGAAACGTTTAAAGACTTGAGTAAAATTCCCCAACTTTTTTGTCAACAATTATTTTATCTGGTGAAAAGTGGCAGTTTTTCTTAGGTTCGTGACGTTAGGAATTAATGCTAAACATCTCAAAAACAAAATTCATATTTTTCCAAAACCGATCACTGAGACATGAAATAAATCCATTGCAATTAAAAAACGGAACAATACAACAGGTTACTGACATAAAATTTTTAGGTGTAATAGTAGACAAAAATCTTAAGGGTTTAATACACTTCTGGTACATTGGAGTGTCTTGATTCCTCCAAAGTATGCCAGGAAACAGGACCAGATAAACAAAAATAATGGTGTTTTTCTGTTGCTTGGAATAGTTTGGAGGAATCAGTTGCTCCAGATTTATATTGGAGTGCTTTGATTCCTCCAAAGTATGCCAGGAAACAGGACCAGATAAACAAAAATATTGGTGTTTTGTTGCTTAGAATAGTTTGGAAGAATCAGTTGCTCCAGAATTATCAAGAGTGTTTTATCCCCTTAACTGGAACAGCCAAATAAAAGAAATGTGTATGAAAATCTCAAAAGTATGTGGTGTTCTTTTTAAAATTGACCATAATCTGCCAAGAGAGTGTTTGATGAGCCTGTACTACACTTTATGCTACCCATACTTTATTTATTGTGTAGCAATATGGACAGGTACAGTCACGAGTACTAATAAGTATACAGGTGTGCTTCGAATACCTATATACAGTAAATAAAAAAATACACAATAATAACATCTCCATTGTACAGTCACCAGCACTAATAAGTATACAGGTGTGCTTCGAATACCTAGAGACAGTAAATAAATTCACAACAATAACATCTCCATTGTACAGTCACGAGCACTAATAAGTATACAGGTGTGCTTGGAATACCTAGAGACAGTAAATAAATAAATACACAACAATAACATCTCCATTGGAATTAGTTCGTTGGTGAATTGGTGGACTGTTCAAAGCTTCAACCCCAAAGCTGTATACTTATCAGTGCTCGTGACTGTACTTGGACTTCCTTTCTTGATTCAATAATTAAAGTACAGAAATAAATACTGAGATGTATACTTAGTCTTTATAAATTTAACTCCACAGCATTAATATTCACAGATAAAAAAAATTCTAAGTTTTGAGTCCATTCATAAATATTTCACTGTATTACTTATTTTTCGAATGATTAGGGGTTCTGTTGGAAATACTATGTTTAGGTATGTGGATAATAATAGAGTAACAAGGAGTAATAGTGTTGACTTATGCTGCCTACATTTTAGAACTTCTCTTTTTAAAATAGTATAATGTGTTATGGTCCTAAGTTATTTAATAGCTCTCTCTCTCTCTCTCTCTCTCTCTCTCTCTCTCTTAGAGTTAAAAGTTCTGCTCGAGTCAAGTAACGGGTCTGGTTTTAGAAGGAAAATTAAAAATGATGTTACAAGAATTAACAAATAAACAACCACGTTTATCTTGACTTAAATAATGTCTGTGAGGCCTTAGCTCGACACACCCTTACTCTATATAGAAGTTTTTTTGTTCTACCAGTTTGTTGTTTAAAAGCAATAAAAGTTTACTTTTTTTTTTTTTTTTTTTCTATACCTCAACCTCGGGGCTGTAGGGTGTCAGTAGCCCGTGACTCTTGCGAGGCCCCGAGATTATTGGGTGTCGCACTAGATGAGACAGTCGAGCTTCTCCTCTGTCCCACTAGATGACGACACCTTATTTATACACGTCACTATCAGGGGAGAGCTGCTACACCGTCACTCACAGCATCTTGGAATATGGTCTGGCATCTTCTATGTTGTGAGTATCTTCTATGTAGGGGGTATTTTCTTGACGTGTCGGCGTAGCCAGGATAGTTCACGAACAGGTGGACCCAGTTCACCTCAGAAAAATCCCAGACGTTTTCTCGTGGTTTCGAACCCTGGTCCTTGACATTAGCAGTCCGTCTCTTTGTCCACTCTGCCACCGCCTCCCCATTACTTACACACACACACACACACACACAAACACAGAGAGAGAGAGAGAGAGAGAGAGAGAGAGAGAGAGAGAGAGAGAGAGAGAGAGAGAGTGTGTGTAGAGGAGAGACGAAGGGAAAAGAAAGACACACACACACACACACACACACAGTGTGTGTGTGTGTGTGTGTGTAGAAGAGAGAGAGAGAGAGAGAGAGAGAGAGAGAGAGAGAGAGAGAGAGAGAGAGAGAGAGAATCAGAATCTTTATTCCACCAAAGGTGATTATTAAGTACATTGAATTGACATAATATTGACAGTATTAAAAGTATTAAGAGTATTAAAATAGTAAAATAATAATAATAATAATAATAAAATATTGAATTGACATAATATTGACAGTATTAAAAGTATTAAGAGTATTAAAATAGTAAAATAATAATAATAATAATAATAAAATATTGAATTGACATAATATTGGTAGTATACAAATGTTAAAAGTATTAAGAGTATTAAAATAGTAAAATAGTAAATTAATAGTAAAGTATTGAATTGTACTCAACAGTGCAATGTCCACTTAAATAAATTCGTTAAATAGTGTGCTCCTGCTAGTAATAAAAAATAATAAAAATAATGGAGTAAACTAGTAGTAGTTTAATTAATTTACATTATAATGCGTCAAAATCACATTATTTGCAGATAAGAGAATTCTTTTTAGGTTAGTCTTAAGGTGGTAATTCTTTTTTGGTACATTGGAGTGCCATGATTCCTCCAAAGTATGCCAGGAAACAGGACCAGATGAACAAAAATAATGGTGTTCTGTTGCTTGGAATAGTTTGGAGGATTCAGTTGCTCCAGATTTACCAACACAAAACTTCCCCGTTAATGTGCTCTGACAAATCATTCACGTAGAAACCAAACAAAATTGGGCCAAGAATTGAGCCTTGTGGCACTCCATAGTTGACATTACGGTCTTCACACATTACCCCATTCAAGTGGACATACATACAGTAGTTCTGTTGTTTAGAGAGTTATCAAACCAGAAACCAGGTCAAGTAGTGTAGAGGTCGAGGTAGTTAGTTATTCTTGTAGGTGTGTCGATAATTTGGATTAAGGGGAGAGTATACTTTTGTTACATTGGAGTGCCTTGATTCCTCCAAAGTATACCAGGAAACAGGACCAGATAACAAAAATAATGATGAACTGTTGCTGGGAATAGTTTGGAGGAATCATTATCTCCAAAAATGCCAAAACTGTACCCTCCCCTTAAACTGTTATTCTTAATAATCTTATCTATTGTGTTTCCTTTTACAAACAGGTCGTCGTTAAAATCACCCAAAATGAAAACTTTCTAAGGGACCCTGTGATGTAGTCAGAAAATTGGAGGTAAAAGAGTCCTTCAAATATTGCCACGAAACACCACTTATATGGAAGGAGCTTGTTTTGTGGTATAATCATCAGAAGGAATCAGAAGCCTCCAATTCCCATACACGATCACAGGGTCCTTAATGTAGTCAAAAGATGTAACCGGTGCTTTAGGATGACGGTACACACACCCAACTATGATTGAAGGAATTATTTTTATTTTTTACTCTATTTTTTTGAAGGAGAGAGAGAGAGAGATACACACACACACCACATTATTAGATGCAAGTTGAGTTAATATCTTCACTTTGCACTGTGTTATAACATCTTAATAACCTGTGATTGTGGATGAAAATTGGTGGTTTCTGATTTCCTCCAGACCATGCCACAAAAACAAACACAAGCTC
>JAWQEG010008109.1:30000-34727 GCA_033782935.1 Petrolisthes cinctipes
AGAGAGAGAGAGAGAGAGAGAGAGGTTACGTGTGTGTGTGTACCTGTGTGTGTGTCAGGCTACGTGTGTGTGGGGTGAGAGAGAGAGAGAGAGAGAGAGAGAGAGAGAGAGAGAGAGAGAGAGAGAGAGAGAGAGAGGTTACGTGTGTGTGTGTGAGGTTACGTGTGTGGGATGAGAGAGAGAGAGAGAGAGAGAGAGAGAGAGAGAGAGAGAGAGAGAGAGAGAGGTTACGTGTGTGTGTGAGGTTACGTGTGTGTGTGTGCGTGTGTGTGAGGTTACCTATGTGTAGACCGTTAGGAAAAAAGAGAGAATTCATTATTTTCTTGTTTAACGGGCTGCTGAACACACACACACACACACACACACACACAGACGATAAACACACGTAACCTCACACACACACACACACTCACACACACACACACACACACACACACACACACACACACACACGATAAACACACGTAACCTCACACACACACACACACACACACACACACACACACACATACACACGCACACACACACACACACACACACACATACACACAGACGATAAACACACTCACACACACACACACACAAAATGGTACATGATTAGATACAATTGCCTCCATTTATAACTGGTACAGAAGAAGAAAACTAACAAAGATGAATGTGCCAGTTATATTTATATACAGTGTGTGTGGGTGTGTTTTTTTTATCGTCTGTGTGTGTGTGTGTATGTGTATGTGTATGTGTGTGTGTGTATGTGTGTGTGTGAGGTTACGGGTGTGTGTGTGTGTGTTTGGGTACGTGTGTTTATCGTCTGTGTGTGTGTGTGTGTGAATGAGGTTACGTGTGTGTGTGTGTGTGTGTGTGTGTGTGTGAGAGGTTACCTGTGTGTGTGTGTGTGTGTGTGTGTGTGTGTGTGTGTGTGTGTGTGTGTGTGTGTGTATGTGTGTTCAAATAAACGGATTATATTCTGGGCAAGTGTAAAAGTCTCTTGAAATCCTGCAAGAGAATATATTGAAGTTGTATATTTGACCAGGTTAAAAAAACTCGAAAAGCCATGTATGTACCTCACGACATGGATATTAAAGCGCTCTCTCTCTCTCTCTCTCTCTCTCTCTCTCTCTCTCTCTCTCTCTCTCTCTCTCTCTCTCTCTCTATATATATATATATATATATATATATATATATATATATATATATATATATATATATATATATATATATATATATATATATATATATATATATATATATATATATATATTATACTGCCCTCTCTATCTTACTGCTCCTCTC
Source organism: Petrolisthes cinctipes (assembly GCA_033782935.1). Classification (NCBI taxonomy): domain Eukaryota; kingdom Metazoa; phylum Arthropoda; class Malacostraca; order Decapoda; family Porcellanidae; genus Petrolisthes; species Petrolisthes cinctipes. The sequence continues at coordinate 31,291 of JAWQEG010008109.1, forward strand.
TCTCTCTCTCTCTCTCTCTCTCTCTCTCTCTCTCTCTCTCCTTTAGATAAATGAGTATAAATTTTAATTTAATGATATTATTACAAGTTTTACTGTTTACTGTATCTAATTACTTTTATTTTTAATTTTATTTTTAATTTTCTGTGAATTCATTCGTTTCCTGTTTTATTGAAGTATCCATTATCTTCTTTTTAAAATATTAATGTTATATTCCTGTTTTAATTTTGGTTTTTATTCTTACTATTTTGATTTTTACTATTTTTATTTTAACTTTTATTATTTTGATTTTAACTTTTATTATTTTGATTTTACTGTTATTATTTTGGATTTTACTGTTACTCTTGTTTTTTTCTGTTACTATTTTGGATTTTATTTTTCTGTTACTCTTGTTTTTTTTCTGTTACTATTTTGGATATTTTTGTTACTATTTTGTTTTTGTTTTTCTGTTACTCTTGTTTTTTTCTGTTACTATTTTGGATTTTTCTGTTACTCTTTTGGATTTTACTATTAATATTTTGGATTTTTCTGTTACTCTCTGTTTTTGTTTTTCTGTTACTATTTTGGATTTTACTGTTAATATTTTGGATTTTTTTGTTATTTTTTTGTCTTTTACTGTTACTCATTTGTTTTTTTTCTGTTACTCTTGTTTTTTTCTGTTACTATTTTGTATTTGTTTTTCTGTTACTCTTTTGTACCATTGTCTTGTGCCATCATCTGTTTTTTACCAACAGGAATATCTCACCTTAATTAAATATATATAACTGTTATTTAACTGTTGCCATTTGCTGTTAACAGTTACTTAGTTTTATTAATTCTCTGTTAACTTTATGCTATATACTGTTGCTTATTTTTTACTGTTGTATTACTGTTATTTTCACTGTTGTCATTAATCTATTTTTCCCTTATATTTAATTGATTTATTTATTTATTTTTTTCTCATCACCACCAACATCAACACCAATACCAACACAACAACAATAATAACAACACCACTAACCCATACCAACACAACACAACACAACAATAATAATAACAACACAACAACACCAACTCACAAACACAACACCACCACTAACCCACACCAACAACACCACCACCACCACCACCACCAACAACAACACACACAACCAACAAACCACTAACCCATACCAACCAACCAACACCCACAACCAACAACCACTAACCCACACCCACAACCAACAACCACTAACCAACACCCACAACTACACCACCACCACCAACAACACACACCACCACCCCCACTACCACCACCACCAACACACACAACCAACAACCACTAACCCACCACCCTCAACCAACAACACCACCACCACCACCCCCACCAACACCACCACACCCACAATACAACACCCCCCCCACAACCACCAACAACAACACCACAACATCACCACCACTTCCAGGAGCGTGAATTTATGGAGGCGAGGCGTGAGGTGATGGTAGAGAGAGCCAGGACTATCAAGAGAGCCTGTAAGGGGGGCAGTACCTTCCTCAACACACCCACGGCAAACACCAACTTTGTGTATGACCAAAAACACAAACCCAATATCGTCTGGTGCCCAAATTATAAGGTAAGATTTTTTGGGGGGACACTCAATATTATCTCTCTCTCTCTCTCTCCTCTCTCTCTCTCCTCTCTCTCTCCTCTCTCTCTCTCTCTCTCTCTCTCTCTCTCTCTCTCTCTCTCTCTCTCAGGGGGATAGTATGCTTTTAATAGACTGGAGTGCTTGATTCCTCCAAAGTATGCCTGCAGGAAACAGACCTAGATGAAGAAAAATAATGGTATCCTGTTGCCTATAATAATTTAGAGGAATCATTTGCTCCAGATTTACCACCCCAAAACAATGTGCTATACACACACACACACACACACACACACATAACACTACTCTTCTTGAACACACACACACACATACATTAACACTACTCTTCTTTATCACACACACACACACACACACATATTAACTCTACTTTTAATATTATTCGTAGCATTATTCTCTCAACATATCCTGTCTGCATTTCCTACTTTATTATTATTATTATTATTATTATTATTATTATTGGCTACGTGGAATGTAAGAGGGCGTGAATGATGGCACGAAAGAGAGAGAGAGAGAGAGTGAAACGTGGACGATGATAGAAAGACATAAATCAAGAGTTAGAGTGGTGGAAATGAGCTACCTACTTATTATAGAAGTGCGTGTGGAGTGACATGGAGAGACAGACTGACCAATGAAGAGGTATGGGAGCAGTGTGGTGTGTGTGTGTGTGTGTGGACGATGTTGGAGAGTGTGAAAAGGAACACCTTGAGATGGTTCGGTCATGTGGAGTGTATGGGAAGCGAGAGGTTGGTTAAGAGAGTGTACAGTCATGGTCAATAGTCCTGTAACACCGTCCAATGAGATGGCTTCGAAAATGATCCGAAACTATAGCTGTAGATCTCTGTAATATTGGTTCATAAGATTCAATCAAATGGCTCGACTTTATTCACCAGGTTGCAATACTTTTGACCATGACTGTACGAGAGTGAGGTGGAGGGACGGAGGGGGAGGGGCAGACTGAGAGTGAGGTGGAGGGACTGAGGGGGAGGGGCAGACCGAGAGTGAGGTGGAGGACGGAGGGGGAGGGGCAGACCGAGAGTGAGGTGGGAGGGATGGAGTTGAGAGGTATGTGATGGTGGGAGTAGGGACGCGAGTTAACAGGGAACAGGGGTTTAATAATGGAGGCGATTCATTTGTGGCCACAGCCTTCGGGGATTAAGGCCTCTGGCAATAGATAGATAGATAGATAGATAGATTATTATTATTTTCTTCCCTCCTCTCTGTCCCTCCCTTCTTCCCTATTCTTCTCTTCTCTCCTCTCCCTCTTCTTCCCTCTTCTGACTCTCCTCTCTACCTCTCTTCTCTCCTCCCTCTTCTTCCCTCTTCTGACTCTCCTCTCTACCTCTCTTCTCTCCTCCCTCTTCCTTCTCTCCTCCTCTCTTCTCTCCTCCACTTCTCTTCTTACCCTCCTTTCTAACTCTCTCTCTGTTTCCTTCCTTCTTTTATATGGTCGGTGTGGAGGTCATTCATCCCTCTAGGGTCCTACCTAACCTTTTTCTCCTTTTCCCCTACCCTTCCTCTTTCTCTCCCTACCCTCCCTCCTTCTCTCCTTCCCTCCCTCTTTCTCTCCCTACCATCCCTCTTTCTCTCCTACCCTCCCTCCCTGTGGGGTGCCACAGGGTTCAGTGTTAGGTCCAACACTATTTTTAATATATATATAAACGACTTAGAATGCTGACTTATCTCGAAAATATCTAAATTTGCAGATGATACAAAAATTGGCGGTACTGCAAAAAGCGACGAAGGCTGTGAAGCCATTCAGAGCGACCTAAACACACTGTCAGAATGGAGCGATAAATGGTTGTTGAAGTTTAATGC
>JAWQEG010008110.1:0-2500 GCA_033782935.1 Petrolisthes cinctipes
TTGCTTTTTAATTACTGTTAATTAATGATAGTAATAATGTTTGCAATTATAATAGAGTTGAAGGGATGGAATAAGTGAGTATCAACTTTGAGGTTTGTAAGGTGAATGAAACACTAGCAATTTTTTTTTTTAATATATATTTAATTCTTCTTATGATGCATGTCAAATGAAGTGAGTATCAATTTATTTAACCTGTTTATAAATAAATGTTTAGATGTCTCAGTAGTGATACAGATTAAAAGGTTTCGTGAAATGTATATAATGTAAACATGGATATAATGTATAATGTACACAGTATCCACACATGTATACACACTATAGAAAACATGTAGGATATACACACAGTATCCATACATATATACATCATCAAACCACATATTCCTCATCTTAACTATATATATTACAAAACGGAAATAGTAGTGAACATGAGGGGTTTTTATAGGTCATAGATTTATTATAAACATCCATAATAACAAATAATAGAGGATTTCAGTGTCAATCCAAATCAGGTACATACCAAACTCACTCACATTTCCACATTTTTTACCATTTCTTCCTTCTAATATGTCGAGGTCATAGGTTATATAAATATCCATAATGGCAAAATACTGATTGAGGAGGATTTCAGAGTCAAACCCAAACCAGGCACCAAACTCACTCACATTTCCACATTTTTTTACCCTTTCTTCTCCCTCTAATGTGTCGAGGGAGTGAGTGAGTGAGTGAGTGAGTCTGGTATGAGTGACGAGGCTAATACCCATCACATTTCCACATTTTTTTACCCCTTCTTCTTCCTCTAATGTGTCGAGTGAGTGAGTGAGTCTGGTATGAGTGACGAGGCTAATACCCATCACATATCCACATTTTTGTACCCCTTCTTCTCCCTCTAATGTGTCGAGTGAGTGAGTGAGTCTGGTATGAGTGACGGAGCTAATACCCATCACATATCCACATTTTTTTTACCCCTTCTTCTCCCTCTAATGTGTCGAGTGAGTGAGTGAGTCTGGTATGAGTGACGAGGCTAATACCCATCACATTTCCACATTTTTTACCCCTTCTTCCCCCTCTAATGTGTCGAGTGAGTGAGTGAGTGAGTGAGTCAGAGTGAGTGAGTGAGTGAGTGAGTGAGTCTGGTATGAGTGACGAGGCTAATACCCATCACATATCCACATTTTTTTTTACCCCTTCTTCCCCCTCTAATGTGTCGAGGGAGTGAGTGAGTGAGTGAGTGAGGGAGGGAGGGAGGGAGTGAGTGAGTGAGTGAGTGAGTCTGGTATGAGTGACGAGGCTAATACCCATCACATTTCCACATTTTTTTACCCCTTCTTCTCCCTCTAATGTGTCGAGGGAGGGAGTGAGTGAGTGAGTCAGAGTGAGTGAGGGAGGGAGTGAGTGAGTCTGGTATGAGTGACGAGGCTAATACCCATCACATTTCCACATTTTTTTACCCCTTCTTCTCCCTCTAATGTGTCGAGTGAGTGAGTGAGTGAGTGAGTCAGAGTGAGTGAGGGAGGGAGTGAGTGAGTCTGGTATGAGTGACGAGGCTAATACCCATCACATTTCCACATTTTTTTACCCCTTCTTCTCCCTCTAATGTGTCGAGGGAGGGAGGGAGTGAGTGAGTGAGTGAGTGAGTGAGTGAGTCTGGTATGAGTGACGAGGCTAATACCCAACACATTTCCACATTTTTGTACCCCTTCTTCTCCCTCTAATGTGTCGAGGGAGTGAGTGAGTGAGTGAGTGAGTGAGTCTGGTATGAGTGACGGGACTAATACCCATCACCTTCATTAGTATGCCAGGAGGAGGTAATTACATTCAGGGCGGGTCACATTTCCACAGCAACACGACTTTCCAACCTTCCTCTGGGTGGTGTTCCCGATGGCATCAGTCCCAAATCTCTACTGGTACAGGGATTTTTATTTATCTATTTATATATATATTTTTTTTTTTTCATTTTTATTTATATATATATCTTTATTTATTTATTTATTTAATTATCTATCTAATTATATATATGTATTTATATTTTTTATTTATTTATTTATTTATTAATATTTTTTATTTATTTATCTATTTATATATGTTTATTTATATTTTTTATTTCTTTATTAATTTTCTTATTTATTTATTTATTTATCATTGTACTTAGGGCCAATGTACGGTTGACCACAGGAATTCTTACACAGGTCTTATAGATAGAGTTGTCATTATTCTGGATATACCGCTATGTATGTACAGCAATGAATGGTCTACCCAATGACTCGAGGCTTGCAAAACATCAACACTATTATTAATGTTGTATTGGAGTTACATAGTCTGACATTATTTTTCTATATGTTGTAAACCCTTGAAAACAAACAAAAGCGTGTGTGTGTACCAATTCTTGTGGCCAAATAGTACTTGCCTTTTGACTCTTATTATTTCTATCATGGGAGAGAGAGGGTGTATCAGTCAAGGTGGTAATTCTTTTTTGTTGTATTGGAGTGCCTTGATTCTTCCA
>JAWQEG010008110.1:7500-12500 GCA_033782935.1 Petrolisthes cinctipes
TTCCAAATCACCAACAAAAGAATCTCTCCTCAAGGTGCAGAGAAAGGAGAGTGATATGGAGGGTGTGGTTGAGGAACAAGAAAGCCTTCACACTCAAATGATGAATAGTTTTCTACAATGTTTGGCTTGTACAGTCCTAGATGGTCTTATTGTGTCGCAGAAAAGAAGTGTGAGTTGTAAATGTAAGTTGTATCGATTGCATTTGATAAAATCTTCCAGTATGTAGACGAATAAGTCAACAAAACAATGACTAAGTTTGTTGGTTTGTGTGAAAGAAGTTGTTGGCTCACCTGCATAATGAAGTATAACAAGGTGTTTGCTAAATAATTGTCGCCCATGACTTGATGTTTTGCTTTGGAAAGTTTCCCAATTTCACCAAACTTACTCAAAGTTGTGGAAGTTAAGTCTAAGGGCCTTATGCAAGAACATTGGTGGTGTTGACGAAGGCATGGTACCAGTACGATGGCTCTGTAGTGTGTCTATGAAGTCATCGTATCAGTTCCACACCACAGTCAACACCACAAAAAAATATTCTTTCCTACGACACTTAAGGCCGTAGACAAGAAAGAACATATCATCGGGTCCGGATGTCTTGTGATCGGAGTATGAAGACCAGACATTTTATATGGCCATCTTACCACAAGCATCGGGCATCGGGACCCCACGATACGACCCTTACAACGACGACCTTCAATATCCACGTGTATACAATGACGACCTTCAATACCCACATGTATACAATGACGACCTTCAATACCCACGTGTAAACAACGACGACCTTGAATACCCACGTGTATCAGCGGATTAATTAACATGAGTAGAGAGTAGCAGTTGTAGCAGTTGTTGTGACAGTGACTCGCTTGACCAAAAGAGAGCGATTGGCTACAGGTCATGGGAGGTGCCTAGTGGTAGTGGTAGTAGTGGTGGTGGTGGTGGTGGTAGTGGTAGTAGTGGTGGGGGAGGAGGCTGAGGCTGCAGTCATAGAAAATGTGACTGATATAAATATTACAGGGTGCACATATCATTTATACCACCGAGTCAACAGAAAATGTATCGGCCCAACTGAATCTGAACTTCTGAAGATATATTGTGCGCCTTACATTCACCGAGGGAGGGACGGACGGACGGAGGGAGGTCTGTCTCTCGTAGTGGTAAGAATAACTCAGGAAAATATTACTGCACTGTATATATAATTATCATTGTGTATATTTTTTTAACCTCTTAAGTTCCTATCATAATAAGTATCCTACATATCAAAGTGTTTTTATTATTATTATTATTCAAAGTGTTTTTTATTATTATTATTTATTATTATTATTATTTATTATTATTATTATTATTATTATTATTATTATTCAAAGTGTTTTTATAATTTATTATTTTACCATTTATTATTGAAAGTGTTTTTATTTTTATTATTATTCAAAGTGTTATTATAATTTATTATTTTACCATTTAATTATTCAAAGTGCTTTTTATCATAATTATATTGTTTCCAAAGTTCACATACTGTAGATACCGAATGTAACCCAACACAATTATTTGGTATATATATTTATTTCAAGGGGGTATATAGCACATTGTTTTGGGTGGTAAATCTGGAGCAAATGATTCACCCAAACAACAACCCACCATTACTTTTCTTCATCTGGTCTTGTTTCCTGACAAACTTTGGAGGAATCAAGTTAGTCCAGTATATCAAAGCTACTAATATATTTTTGGAGTCAACATATAAACTAAATAACTTACACAAATTGCATGCTTAAGGGGACAGTATAATATTGATAGCTTGGAGTGTCTTGATTCCTCCAAAGTATGCCAGGAAACAGACCCGAATGAAGAAAAATAATGGCATCCTGTTGCCTGGAGTGGTTTGGAGGAATCAGTTAATCCAGTATATAAAAAGTGTACTGTCCCCTTAAGTAAAGTTGTGCATGATCATCTTGCAATATAACCCTGTCACCCCAATGGGACATGTATGTATGTATGTATGTATGTAAATAATGTATGTATGTATGTATATGGGATGTATGTACGTATGTATATAATGTATGTATGTATGTATATAATGTATGTATGTATGTATATAGGATGTATGTATGTATGTTTGTTATTGTGACAAGTAGGTTCAGCTTGCACTGTAATGTATATATATATATAGATAACAAAATAAATAAAATAATTTCCATATAAATTGTATGGCATTTTAACAGTAACCATTAATTTTTAAGTGAAAGGAATAACACGTATTTGTATATATTATAACAGTGTAGTTCTGTATTATCTTCAAATCTTGGATAAAGGGTGTTTATTTTGTGATATAATATTGTTTTGAGTTAAGTCAGGCATCTTAACTAAAACAGTTATGAACTTTTCGATATTATTATTCTCCACTAAATGAAAAATCATCTGGTGTTAGTAGGAAAACATTTATATTTTTTGTTTTTTTATTATTTATTATTATTATTATTATTATCATTATTATTATATTTTCAGTATTATCTAATTATCAATATTTATATAGTATATGTTACATACATTTCTATAATTATCAATATATTTTATAAAGTTAGATAGTTAAGGGGACTTGTGTGTGTATAAATCTGCCTATATTTTCCCCATCTTTAAGTTCTTCATCTTGTCAATATAATGAGTTGAAAATATAAATAAGGCAATGAGTCCCAGAACCTTGACGTGATAATTATTTAGTATTTAGCAGTAGGAAATATTTTGCCTACTTTGATCAGGTCTCTAATAAACATAAACATAATAATAATAATAATAAACATAATAATAATAATAATAACAACAATAATAATAATAACAAAAATTATAATAACAATAATAATAATAATAACAATAATACTAACAATAATAATAATAATAATAATAATAATAAAAAAATAAATATATAAATATGATTTCCGACTTACACCAGATGATTTTCCTTTTCCTTTCCTCTATGGACACCAAGCAAAATAAACATAATTAATTGCATGATCAACTGTGTGCGTGTGACTGTGTGTGCGTGCTTGCGTTTACTTTTGCGTGCGACTAAGCAAGCGTGAGTACTACTGTTTGTGTGTGTGTGTGTGTGTGTGTGTGCGTGAATGTGGCGTGCATGTATGAGTGTTTGTGTGCGTGCTTGCGTGTGTGTTAGTGCGTGCATATGCGTGCGTGATTGCAGCATGCATATATGAGTGTTGGTGTGCGTGCTTGCGTGTGTGTTAGAGCGTGCATATGCGTGCGTGAATGTGACATGGAAGCAAGTTATAGAGTTTGTGTGCGTGCTTGCGTGTGTGTGAGTGCGTGCATGTATGAGTATTTATGTGATGCGTGTATGAGTGCCTGTGTGCTTACATGCGTGTATGTGAGTGCGTGCATATGTGTGTGTGAGTGCGTGCATGTATGAGTATTTATGTGATGCGTGTATGAGTGCCTGTGTGCTTACGTGCGTGTATGTGAGTGCGTGAAATATGTGTGTGTGTGTGCGTGTATGTGAATGTGTGTGTGTGTGCGTGCATATGTGTGTGCGTGTATGTGAGCGTGTGTGCGTGCATATGTGTGTTTGTGTGTGTGTGCGTGTCATGCAGGAGATAATGATACTGGTGTTACCTGCTTATCAATTCATGGATAATTTTCCCCAACTCTGGTTAGGGGGAAATTTCCTTGCAATATTAAATGCAATCAGAGAGTTTATATATTTTTTTCCTCTGGTATCCTTCTCTTCTTTTTGCCTGCCTGGAATGTCATAAAAATTTCATTCAATTAATTATAAATTAGTGAGAGGCACGCTTATGAGTTTCCATCTATTAGTTGTTTGGCAAATAAAATTAACCCATACACCATGTACACCGAAAAGAAACCACACACACACACACACACACACACACACACACACACACACACACACACACACACACACACACACACACACACACACACACACACACACACACACACACACACACACACACACACACAAGGACACCAGGAAATAGTATATAAATTATTGTCTATGCATTTGTGCATTATAAAATAAAAAAAATTATAACCACAGATTAATATGGTATAAGAAAATTGTACACTGATTATACAAGTGATTTTATAAGTATAATAACAAAATATCACCATATTATTTGTAGTACTTTAAGTGAGATATTCTCCTTTACATACTGCACATAATATTATTTGATAGATGTAGTGAAGGGCATATTATGGTTATGGTATAATTTTAGATAATGTGGTAAACAGTTATTGACCAACGGGATAAATATTGGTTTTACTGAAATATTGTTGTTATTATTATGATTTACGTACTATACATCCATACAGGAAAAGTTGAATTTATACACACATAATAATATAATAATAATAATAATAATAATAATGAAAACATTGATAATAAATTAATGGTACTGTAAATAATGAAATTAATGAAAATAATAATAATGATATTAAAAAAACAAAACAATAATACTAATAATAATAATAATAATAATAATAATAATAATAATAATCCAAAGTTGACGAAAACCCATTGAATACAGACGGCCCGAGAAGAGACTTGAAGCATTAAAATTATATAACCTAGCAAAAGTCCCCCAAAGCATGCCAGGAAACAGAACCAGTGATATAATTATACAGTATATATAAAGGTAATCCTGTTGCTTGGAATAGTTTGGAGGAATCAGTTGCTCCAGATGTACAATAGACCCCCTTAATTATGTAACCAGGCAGTGATTAGCTTGGTGGAAATGTATGCTGTGTGATTTTTATTATTATTATTATTATTGTTATTATAATTTTTTTTTCTAATTTTTTTTTTTTTTTTGTGGTATAATTATTAAGTTTCATTCTATACGCGGTTTGTGAGATTATTATTATTATTATTATTATTATTATTATTATTATTATTATTATTATGTTGATAATCTTAATGCGTTTTAGTCTTATAGTTTGTCCTTTTGGATAAAATATTAGATGGCATATAAAATACT
>JAWQEG010008110.1:17500-21188 GCA_033782935.1 Petrolisthes cinctipes
AGTTATTACCATTTTTTGTTTATTATCTCTTTACGTTATTCATTCTCCCCTCCCTCTCGTTTAGTTCATTTTCTCACTCATTCTACTTCTTTTTCTTACATTACGCCTTCTCTTTTTCTCTTTGATCTGTGTCTGTCTCAATTTTGCATTCCTCTTCCTTCCTTCTTCTATACTCGTCCTGTCCAATTCCTCTCATGTTTTCTCTCCTTTTGATGCCTGTTTTAATTTTAATCTCCATATAATGTTCAGTTCTTTAGCCTTCGTATGGAGGGATTCTCATATGATTATAACTCCTTCATTACTTTACTTCTTTAATATTTTCTTTTATATTTTCCTGATAATATTGTTATTAATTTTAAAGAGTCTGCTCCCTTACTTACTTTACACCATTCTTAAATATATATATATATATATATATATATATATATATATATATATATATATATATATATATATATATATATATATATATATATATAAAACGCATTATTCTTGCGAACTCTCCCTCCCCTTACGTATATATATATTATCATGCCTCCTCTTCTCCTCGTCTCATCATTTCTTCCATTCATCCATTTATTCGTATGTTTCCTCTACGTCTAAGGATTCCTATCAAACCCTTTCTTTCATCTCGCCTCTCTTTATTTATCTTTTCTTTTGCTTCCCTTCTTTCATCATGTGTCTTCTAACTTCATTTATTCGACTTTTCCTCTGCTCAATTTTCCTATCTTTTCATCTTTCCTTTCTCCTCTTCCTCTCCTCCTCTTTCCATTCCTCTCCTTTCTTCCCCTCCTCTCCCTCCTTTTTCTCCTCTTCCTCTCCTCCTCTTTCCATTCCTCTCCTCTCCTCTCCCTCCTCCTCTCCTCTCCTCTCCTCTCCTCTCCCTCCTCCTCTCCTCTCCCTCCTCCTCTTTCCATTCCTCTTCTCTCCTCTCCTCTCCCTCCTCCTCTTTCCATTCCTCTCCTCTCCTCTCCTCTCCTCCTCTCCTCTCCCTCTCCTCTCCCTCTCCTCTCCTCCCATCCATCGCAGGCCAAGTAGACAACACGTGGACTCCGCCGCTGATCGAAAACACATCTAAAAAGAGAAATTCACTGGAGTCTGGGCTGGCCTGTGTCCCGACCTGCCATGCGCCTCTAGACCACTCCACACCACACCAAGCCCCTCCCCCAACCCCTACAAACAAGCCCCTCCCCCAACCCACCCTGTATGCCTACCCTACAAGTAAGCACCTTCCAAACCCACCCTATAAGTAAGCCCATCCCCTAACCCACCCTATATGCCTACCCTACAAGCAGGCCCCTTCCAAACCCACCCTATATGCCTACCCTACAAGCAGGCCCCACCCACCCCCACCTCCACCACCCACCTACCCAACCAACCCACCTTTCAAGCAAGTCCCCCTCTACCTCCACCCTCTCACCTACCCAACCCTACAAGCAAACCCCCTTCCACCAAGCCACCCATCCCCTCACCCCCCACCCTTCAAGCAAGCGCCCCCCAACCCACCCTTCAAGCAAGCCTCCTTCCACAAAACCACCCACCCCCTCACTCACCCACCCACCCACCCTTCAAGCAAGCAACCCCCCCCCAACCCACCCTTCAAGCAAGCCCCCTTCCACAAAGCCACCCACCCCTTCACTCACCCACCCACCCACCCTTCAAGCAAACCCCCTTCCACAAAGCCACCCACCCACCCTTCAAGCAAGCAAGCACCTCCCTCCCGCCGCCCACCCAAGCAAGTCGATACGGGAGGCCAAACTAGCTCCGGATGCCACAATGTTCTCCTCACAGTCATCATCATTTCATCATTCTCAGCCAGTATTTTTCACCACGTCCTTCACCTGTGATGAATAAACTTGGGCTTTGATGACACGAAGCAAGAGGTCCCACCCACCTACCTACCTACCTACCTATCTATCTATCTATCTATCTATCTATCTATCTATCTATCTATCTACCTACCTACCCTCCCTTCTGTCTACCTATCTAACTACCTACCTACCTACCTATCTACCTACCTACATACCCCTTTCTCGGTCCCTCCCTACCTACTCTCTCTTGTACCTACCTACCTACCTACATATATACATACATACACCTTTCTCTGTTCCTCCCTACCTACTCTCTCTTGTACCTACCTACCTACCTACCCTCCCTCCCTCCCTCCCTTGTACCTACCTACCTACCTACCTACCTACCTACATACATACATACATACATACATACATACCCCTTTCTCGGTCCCTCCCTACCTACTCTCCTTTGTACCTACCTTCCTACCTACCCCTTCTCCGTTCCTCCCTCCCTCCCCTCCCCACCACACCCCCCTGAAACCCGTGTTCAACTTCCCACCCCCCCACCCCACCACCACCACCACCACCACCACCACCACCATCACACTCCCCCTCCCTTTCCTCCCTGCCTTCCTTCCTTCCTCCCAGCTCTCCCTCCTAGCGGCCAAATTCCAAAGTTTCCTGCGAGCGACGGCAACTCCCCCCGCCTCTCATACATTTGAAATTTTCTCTCCCGCAGACGAAAAAAAAAAAGTTTCCCCCCCTCTGTTCCATGATGAGTTTCTATCTGTATTCTATTTTGCATGAATTGTGTTTACTTTTTACCGAGGTCCTCTTTTCTTTCTCTTTCTATCTGGGGCCTGGCTAGCTTGGTCTGCGTCGGCTTAAAAGAGACAGGAATTTGTGGAAATAATAGGGTACAGTTGGAATACCTCCCGGTCCCCCCTTTTTCTCCTTCATTTCCCCTAAGCCCTCCTCTACTACCCTCCCTCTCTCCCTCCCCTCACTCCCTCCCTTCCTTCCTGACACTTTTCCCCTCTTCTATCCCCCTTTCTCTCTCCTTCCCTCCGTCCCCCAATTATCACCGCCTCTTCTACCCTACCATTCTCACCCCCCCTATCACCCACCCCTCCCATTCTAAACCCCCCCCCCTATCCCCCCTTGTCTCGTCATACTCCCTCCTCCCCCCCTTCACCCATGAGCCTTATTTTTTCCACAGCGCCTTCACATCCGCTCCCCCCTGGCACCCCCCCTCCATTCCCCCCGACCCCCGACCCCCCCCTTCATTCCCCCCTTCTCTTGCTCTCATCTTCCTCTTCACGTTATTACTTTCTCTTGCTCTTATTACCTTTACCACACAAAACAACACATTCTCCCCCTATAAACATCACTATACTCTTTTCTTCAACACTTGCTTTTTACTCATCATTACTATCATCAATATTATAGAAAGAGAGGTTAGTTCCCCATACTGTTAATTTGTGATGCGTGCTTCAATTATCTCTATCGATCTGAACCATCCATCCATCCATCAATTCATTCATTCATTCATTCATCTCTTGTCTGCCAGTCGTTCTGTTGCTTGCTTGCTTGCACTCCCCTTTGCTTTCTATCTAAGGCTGCTTGCTTGCTTACTTCACTGCTTATCTCTTGTCCTTCGTAAAATTGAATTATAATGATTTTTTTACTTAATTTTTGCATTTTTTTTTCTGGCTGCTTAACTCTTTTGTCCTTCACAAAATTGAGTTATAATGATTTTTTTTTACTTATTTTTTTTTTTCATGTTTTGTTTTCTCTTGGCTAACATAAAAGTTACTTGTATCATTACATTTCTAAGCAAAGTTAAGTTTCCTATTCCTTCCTTCTAAAAATAGGAATTATATTACTGAATCACG
>JAWQEG010008111.1:2500-22643 GCA_033782935.1 Petrolisthes cinctipes
TCCACCCACTCACTAACTCACTCACTCGTCCACCCACTCACTAACTCACTCACTCGTCCACCCACTCACTAACTCACTCACTCGTCCACCCACTCACTAACTCACTCACTCGTCCACCCACTCACTAACTCACTCACTCGTCCACCCACTCACTAACTCACTCACTCGTCCACCCACTCACTAACTCACTCACTCGTCCACCCACTCACTAACTCACTCACTCGTCCACCCACTCACTAACTCACTCGTCCACCCACTCACTAACTCACTCGTCCACCCACTCACTAACTCACTCGTCCACCCACTCACTAACTCACTCGTCCACCACTCACTAACTCACTCGTCCACCCACTCACTAACTCACTCGTCCACCCACTCACTAACTCACTCGTCCACCCACTCACTAACTCACTCGTCCACCCACTCACTAACTCACTCGTCCACCCACTCACTAACTCACTCGTCCACCCACTTACTAACTCACTCGTCCACCCACTTACTCACTCACTCGTCCACCCACCCACTCACTCACTCACTCGTCCACCCTCTCACTCACTCACTCACTCGTCCACCCTCTCACTCACTCGTCCACCCACTCGTCCACCCACTCACTAACTCACTCACTCCCCACACCCTCACTAACTCACTCACTCCCCACACCCTCACTAACTCACTCACTCGTCCACCCACTCACTCACTCACTCACTCGTCCACCCTCTCACTAACTCGTCCACCCACTCACTCACTCGTCCACCCACTCACTAACTCACTCACTCGTCCACCCACTCACTCACTCACTCACTCCCCACACCCTCACTAACTCACTCACTCACTCACTCCCCACACCCTCACTAACTCACTCACTCACTCACTCCCCACACCCTCACTAACTCACTCACTCACTCATCCACTCACTCATTTGCTGTCAGTCATTCACCCTCACTCACTCATCCATTTGCCGTCACTCATTCACCCACTAACTCATTTGCCGTCACTCACTCACCCATTCTCTCACCCACCCATTCTCTCACCCACCCACCCACCCACTCTCTCACCCATTCTCTCACCCACCCATTCTCTCACCCACCCATTCTCTCACCCACCCATTCTCTCACCCACCCACTCTCTCACCCACCCACTCTCTCACCCACCCACCCACTCTCTCACTCATCCATTCTTTCACCCACTAACTCACTCACTCATTCTCTCGCTCACCCACTCACCCACTCTTTCACCCACCCACCCACTCTCTCACCCACCCACCCACTCTCTCACCCACCCACCCACTCTCTCACCCACCCACCCACTCTCTCACCCACCCACCCACTCTCTCACTCACCCACCCACCCACCCACACCCACCCACTCAGTCACCCCCATCAGTGCCTTCTGCAGATCAATCACGTGTACAGTTAAAAAAAATCAACCCCATAATTTTCTCATTAGTCCTTCGTGCGTTTTACAAATTATATAGACCTAGATATTGGAGTCCCTAAACACCTCTCTTTCCCCTCCCCTCCAACCCCCCCCCATAACCCCCACCACCACCAGCGACTTCTGCAGATAAACCCCCCATTGGAGTCCCTAAACACCTCTCTTTCCCCCCCCCAACCCTCACCACCACCACCACCAGCACCAGCGACTTCTGCAGATAACCCCCCCTTTCTACAGATGGCCCCTACCTATCCTCCCCCTCCATATATACCTCAACCCTCCCCTTCCCCTTTCCCTCCCCCTCCATTTTCCCCCTCCCCCTTCCTTTCCCCCACCCTTCCATCTCCCCCCCCACCCTTCCACCTCCCCCCCCTCCCCCTCCCTTCCCCCTCCCTTCCCCCTCCCTTTTACTCCTCCCTCCCCTCCCCATCACCCCACCCCCCAGCAAGCAAGAGGGGGTGTGTTTGTGTTTGGTCGTGTCTCTCATTAATGGTGTTCCCAGTCACATCTATCATATTTATTACGGCTTCATCAATTGTGTGTGTGTGTGTGTGTGTGTGTGTGTGTGTGCTGGTCTAATAAACTCTATGTGTGTATGTTTGTATTATTTGTCTGTGAATGTGGATCTCGGTTTGTGTATACGTGAGTTTGTATAAGTATGCGTGTGTGTATAGGGTCAGACTGTAGTGTGTGTGTGTGTGTGTCCATTACTGAACTATATACCTCTCCCTCCACACACACACACACACACACACACACACACACACACACACACACACACACACACACACACACACACACACACACACACACACACACACACTAACTAACTAACTACTCTGAACCATAAATAATAACTCGGCCAAGACATTATTATTATTAGTTGGGTGGAGTCCAAAGTCGTCGAAACTTGAGAGAGGGAGGGGGCCCTTTTGGACTTTTACCCTGATGCTTCAAACACAGTCATTGCCAGTTGTGATGTGAAAGATTATTATTATTACCTATGCTGTTTTTTCTTCAGATTATTATTATTATTACCTGTACAGTTTTTTCTTCAGATTATTATTACCTGTACTGTTTTTTCTTCAGATTATTATTACATGTACTGTTTCTTCAGATTATTATTACATATATACTGTTTCTCTTCTCCATCTCCTTCTCCTTCTCTGGCGACATATGACCCTGGCTGTTGTGGTGGTGGTATTAGAGTTATTATAGATTTGTTATGTTTTTTTTTTTTTAAGTATTGTCATGTAGATCTGGTTTGATTTTTTAGTACACCAAGTCAAACCAGGTCAGATCAAGTCAAACCAGGTCAGATCAAGTCAAGCCTGATCCAGGTAAGCCGGATCCAGTTAACCCAAGTCAAGCCAAGACAATGCCAAGCCAATTCAAAACAAGTCAAGCTAAGACAATGCCAAGCCAATTCAAGCTAAGACAATGCCAAGCCAATTCAAGCCAAGTCAAGTCAAGCTAAGACAATGCCAAGTCAATTCAAAACAAGCCAAGCTAAGACAATGCCAAGTCAATTCATCCCAAGTCAAGCTAAGCCAAGTTGATTCAAGCCAATTTAACCCAAGCCAAAACAACCAAGCCCTGGGAGCAGAAGAATATGAGTGATAATCTCATAATCTAAGAGGGCTGTAATCATACGTATTATCACCTTTACAGATACGTCATCAAAACTACTACTAACCATCTCCTTTACCTGTGATAAATAATGCACACCACGCACCAGTCGGCACAATTAAATTAATCCCTATCCCCCTGACCTGGTAATACTCTCTTATAATAATCACCACCATCATCTCAAAAGACCCCCTCATCCTCCTTCTCCTTCCTCCTCCTCAGCCCCCTCCTCCTTCCTCCTCCTCAGCCCCCTCCTCCTTCCTCCTCCTCAGCCCCCTCCTCCTCTTCCCCCTCCCCTCCTCTTCCCCCTCCCCTCCTCTTCTCTTCCCCCTCCCCTCCTCTTCTCTTCCCCCTTCCCCTCCTCTTCCCCCTTCCCCTCCTCTTCCCCCTTCCCCTCCTCCTCCCCCTCCCCTTCTCTTCCCCCTCCCCTTCTCTTCCCCCTCCCCTCCTCTCTTTCCTCTTCCTCCCCCTACTCATCCCCCTCCCCCTCTTCCTCCTCAGACCCCTCCCCTCCTCTCCCTATTGGTGGTTAAAATCGTAATATTAACTTCATTGCCTCAGATGAAGAAGCAATACTCAACTATATAGAGCCTCGTGTGTTAGGCAATCATTATGTCCTTCACAACAACGAGATTACCAACCCACTATCACTACCACCACTACTGCTCGTATCCTTCTCAAGCGTTTATTCAGTTAGTTGGTTAGTTAGTGAGTTGGTTGGTTAGTTGGTTGGTTAGTTTGTTAGTTTTGTTAGTTTTGTTAGTTATTTTGTAAGTTATTTTGTTCTTCTGGAAAATATTTTGTACTTGATGCTACTCGTGTTTTTCTAAGCTGTGAAGATTGATTATTAAAATGTGTGGTGTTTTTTTATATTTGTATTTACTTGTGAATGTATAAAAAAAAAAATGATAAATAATTATGTTATTGTCGTTCAAATTTACACGACTAATAATATATTTTGAAATTGTGCATGAAGAGAAGAGAGAAGAAGGACGGAAGTTTATAAGACAACAATAGTATGTTTTAATAATAATAATAATATCTAATCACATCCACTCACACAAAATATATATCCATCGACAGTATTACCACCTACACAAAATTATATGTATCCAACTACTGTATTACCACTCACACAAAATTATATCTATCGACAGTATTACCACCTACCCAAAATTATATATATCCAACTACAGTATTACCACCTACACAAAATATATATCCATGTACAGTATTACCACCTACACAAATTATATATCCATGTACAGTATTACCACTCACACAAAATATATTATATCCATCAACAGTATTACCACTCACACAAAATATATATCCACCCGCACTTGCCAACTAACTCCATCTTCCCCCCCTATCCATCTTCCCCCCCTATCCATCTTCCCCCCCTCTCCATCTTCCCCCCCTCTCCATCTTCCCCCCCTCTCCATCTTCCCCCCCTCTCCATCTTCCCCCCCCTCCATCTTCCCCCCCTCTCCATCTTCCCCCCCCTCCATCTTCCCCCCCTCCCCCCAACTCCACCTTCCCTCCCCCCCTCCCCCCCCTCCCCCTAACTCCATCTTCCCCCCCCTCCCCCTAACTCCATCTTCCCCCCCCTCCCCCTAACTCCATCTTCCCCCCCTCCCCCTAACTCCATCTTCCCCCCCCTCCCCCTAACTCCATCTTCCCTCCCACCCCCAACTCCATCTTCCTACCCCTCCCCTCCTTCCCCCCCCACCCCCGTCCCCAACTCCATCTTCCCCCCTTTCCCCCCCTCCCCTCCTTCCCATAACACAATAATACCTCTTTACCACACTGAGATTATACGCTAACGTTACAACAACATCAGCTCATGTAACCCCAAGATGATAATTATCGCTATCTCACTTCCCACTCCTGCCGTCTCATTCTTTTAAACCTTAAGGGGGGGGGGGGTTGGGGGGGCCATCAGTTGTGTGGGAATTGGAGGGTGGTTACTGATAATAATTCCTCCAAACTATGCCGCAAAAAAAAAAAAAAAAAAAAAATAATAATAATAATAATAATAATAAATGAAATATAAAATAATAATAATAATAAGTAATATATAATAGTAATAACAATAGTAATAACAATAATAATAATAATAATAATAACAATAATAACAGCAATAATAATAATAATAACAACAATAATAGTAATAATAACAACAATAATAATAACAATAATAATAATAATAGTAATAATAATAATAGTAATAATGTGGAAACTAAATATACCGAGGCATGTACAGTTGTGGTCAAAATTCTCGATACTCGTATGGGTGACACAAACATTATAATCTGACCCATTATTATTTTTTGTACTATTTTAATTATATTGTTATTTTGTGTGTGTTTTTTATCTTATTTGTGTGTGTGTGTGTATGTGTGTGTGTGTGACTGTTTACTGGAGATTAAAACCTGCATTTTTAACACTTTGTAATTAATATAATTATACACCTCATGTGTATCGAAACTTTTGCCTCCAACTGTACGCTACGTGTGTGTGTGTGTGTGTGTGTGTGTGTGTGTGTGTGTGTATATTTCCAGGCATACTTACATTGGAGGAATCGGAAGCCTTCAATTTTCCCCACAACACATTATTACACTGTGAACAATGGCTGACCACTTATTTATTTATTTATATATACTGTATAGTTGAAATAGAGGAGGCTACAGATTACTCCAAAAAAGCATGCCAGGAAACACATTAGTACCTCAGGTTAAGAGTAGTAATGGTCTGTTTTGTTGCACAGTATGGAGGAATCAGTAGGTCACCAAATTCACACACACACACACACACACACACACACACACACACACACACACACACACACACACACACACACACACACACACACACACACACACACACACACACACACACACACAACATAATTACATCCCTTAGGCCAAAAAAATAAAAAATAAAAATAAAAATAATAATAATATAAAAAAAAAAATAGCACCACCATTTTTTTTTATTTTAGCTAGAGAAATATCCCAAACCTTATTTATATATATATTCTTTAAATCTAATAACCCCAGTTAAGCTTGTATGATAGTAATTACCACTTAGGGTAAGAACCACACTTAGTTAGTTCCCCAACCAACCACTACCACCACCACTACCACTATACCCACTATCATTACCACACCCACTTTACCCACTATCATTACCACACCCACTATACCCACTATCATTACCACACCCACTATACCCACTATCATTACCACACCCACTATACCCACTATCATTACCACACCCACTATACCCACTATCATTACCACACCCACTATACCCACTATCATTACCACACCCACTATACCCACTATCATTACCACACCCACTATACCCACTATCATTACCACACCCACTACCAACCACTATCATTACCACACCCACTACCAACCACTACCAACCACTACCACTACCAACCACTACCACTACCAACCACTACCACCATCATTACCACTACCACTATACCCACTATCATTACCACACCCACTACCACTACCACCACCACCATCATTACCACACCCACTACCACTACCACTATACCCACTATCACTACCACACCCACACACTATATTATACCACTACTAACCACTACCACTACCAACCACTACCATCATTACCACACCCACTACCACTACCACTATACCCACTATCACCACTACCACTATACCCACTATCACCACTACCACTATACCCACCATCATTACCACACCCACCCACTACCACTACCACTACCACTACCACTACCACTACCACTGAGAACTGACTGCCTTGCTGCATACCACTACAATCATCGTCTTCATCTTTCGCCAACATTTGCGACTTGAATCACTATCATTATCGCCATCACACCCCTGACCATTACTACCTCAAGGATGCTACTGTTATCACCACTACCACTACCTCTACTACTACTATTATTATGGCTACTATTATTACTACTATTATGGCTACTACTATTACTACTACCACCACAACCAATACAGTACTACCACCACTACTATTACTACCATCACTACTATTACTACCACCACTACTATTACTACCACCACTACTATTATGGCTACTACTATTACTACTACTACCACCAATACTATTATGGCTACTACTATTACTACTACCATATTACTACTACCACTACTACTACCACTACTACTACTACTACTACCACTACTACTACTACCACCACTACTACTACTACCACCACTACTACTACTACCACCACTACTACTACTACTACTGCCACTAATACTACTACCACTACAACTACTACCACTACAACCGGGAGGGAAGAGAAAAAGAGAGAGAGAGAGAGAGGAAAGGACATTACTATAGGTAAGGAGAACTCTATACTTTCTCTCCTCCCTCTATCCCTACCTATCTCTCTCTCTCATTACTTACCTTCCTCTCTCTCTCCCTCTCATTACTTACCTTCCTCTCTCTCTCTCTCTCTCTCTACTTACCTTCCTCTCTCTCTCTCTCTCTCTCATTACTTACCTTCCTCTCTCTCTCTCTCTCTCTCATTACTTACCTTCCTCTCTCTCTCTCTCTCATTACTTACCTTCCTCTCTCTCTCTCTCTCTCTCTCATTACTTACCTTCCTCTCTCTCTCTCTCTCTCTCATTACTTACCTTCCTCTCTCTCTCTCTCTCTCTCTCTCATTACTTACCTTCCTCTCTCTCTCTCTCTCTCTCTCATTACTTACCTTCCTCTCTCTCTCTCTCTCTCTCTCATTACTTACCTTCCTCTCTCTCTCTCTCTCTCTCATTACTTACCTTCCTCTCTCTCTCTCTCTCTCTCATTACTTACCTTCCTCTCTCTCTCTCTCTCTCTCTCTCATTACTTACCTTCCTCTCTCTCTCTCTCTCTCTCATTACTTACCTTCCTCTCTCTCTCTCTCTCTCATTACTTACCTTCCTCTCTCTCTCTCTCTCTCATTACTTACCTTCCTCTCTCTCTCTCTCTCTCTCATTACTTACCTTCCTCTCTCTCTCTCATTACTTACCTTCCTCTCTCTCTCTCTCTCTCATTACTTACCTTCCTCTCTCCCTCTGTCCCTACCTCTGCTCTGTCCCTACCTCTGCTCTGTCCCTACCTCTGCTCTGTCACTACCTCTCCTCTGTCCCTACCTCTCCTCTGTCACTACCTCTCCTCTGTCCCTACCTCTGCTCTGTCCCTACCTCTGCTCTGTCCCTACCTCTCCTCTGTCACTACCTCTCCTCTGTCACTACCTCTGCTCTGTCCCTACCTCTCCTCTGTCACTACCTCTCCTCTGTCCCTACCTCTGCTCTGTCCCTACCTCTCCTCTGTCCCTACCTCCCTCTCTCTCTCTCTATCACTACCTCCCTCTCTCTCTCTCTCTATTACTACCTTTCTCCCTCCCACTCCCTCTGTCACTACCTCTCCCTCCCTTCCACTCCCTTCCACTCCCTCTCCCTCCCTCCCTTCCACTCCCTTCCACTCCCTTCCACTCCCTCTCCCTCCCTCCCTTCCACTCCCTCTCCCTCCCTCCCTTCCACTCCCTCTCCCTACCTCCCTCTCTCCCTCATTACTTCCCTCCATCTCTCCCTCCCTCCCTCCATCTCTCCCTCATTACTTCCCTACCTACCTGACATCGTATTTAGCATGCTTCAATGGCAATATAACGAGATCTATTATCACACAGAGGTCATCAAAGAGGTGAAGGTTCCGTCTAGTCTATATACCCCAAGGCACACTCACTCATCCAACCCCTTCCCTTCCCCGCTCTCCCAACACCCTCCCCCAACCCTCCCCTCTCTTCAAACACCCTCCCCCACCCTTCCCGAACCCTCCCCTCTCTTCCCCACCCTTTCCCACTCTTCCCCACTCTTCCAACACCCTCCCCCACTCTTCCCCACTCTTCCAACACCCTCCCCCACTCTTCCAACACCCTCCCCCAACCCTCCCCTCTCTTCAAACACCCTCCCCCAATCCTCCCCTCCCTTTCCCCACTCTTACCCAACCCTCCCCTCCCTTTCCCCACTCTTAACCAACCCTCCCCTCCCTTTCCCCACTCTTCCCCAACCCTCCCCTCCCTTTCCCCACTCTTCCCCAACCCTCCCCTCCCTTCCCATCTCTTCCCCCACCCCCCACACCACTCTTCCCACCCCCACACACACTCACTCTTCCCACCCCCACCCACCCCCATTCCACCCCCCTCACCTCTGAAACGAATGACCCGACTATTGGTGGTAATAAATAGACTCCATTTGTCAACTTCTTCTGGGGTACCCTTCTTCCTCTGGGTGGCTTGGTGGAGGGACGAAGAGGAAGATGGGTGGGTGGGTGATTGGTGGAGGAAGGTAGGTAGGTAGGGTGGTGGTGGAAGGTAGGTGGTGGTGGTGGAGGGATGATGGTGGATGGTTGGTTGTTGTGGATGAGGGAGGTTGGTTGTTGGTGGGTTGATGTTGGTGGATGAGGGAGGTTGGTTGTTGTTGTTGGTGGTTGAGGGAGGGAGGTGGGTGATTGGTGGAGGAAGGTAGGTAGGTAGGGTGGTGGTGGGTTGATGGAGGGAGGATGAAGGATGGTGGTTGGTTGGTGGATGAGGGAGGTTGGTGGGTTGATGGAGGGAGGATGAGGGATGGGGGTTGGTTGTTGTTGTTGGTGGTTGAAGGAAAGAGGAAGGTTGATTGGTTGAAGGGATGAGGAAGGTTGGTTGTTGAGGGGAAGAGGGAGGTTAGTTGGTTGATTGATGTTGGTTGTTGTGGGAGGTTGGTGGTTGGTTGATGGAGGGAGGAGGAGGGGGGATGGAAGTCGGTGAATATTTGGTTGTGAATAAAAAAAAAAAAAAAAAAAAAAAAATAATAATAATAGCTAGAAGTTCCAGCTGATACATCTTAAGTTCATCTATGTTGAGTTTATTCCATTACAAAAATTCAGAAGATAATTACATAGTTTTTTTTTACACCTCCCTGGGATGAAAAAGAGCCTCAGTGAAAAGACCCTCGGGGCTCGAACCTGTGGCTAAATGAATCAGTTAGGCCTGTGTCCAAATGGGGGTGGGGGTGGGGGTGGGGGTGGTGGTGGGGGGTGCTGAGGGTTGGTGATGTATGGCTCTCATGACACCCAACTCCTTCCCCCCCAACCCATGCCCCCCCCCCCACCCTTCGAGTTGCCCCCCCCCCCAAGGCTCCCAGACCTCACACACACATATTTACACACACATATTTACACACACACACACACACACACACACACATATTTACACACACACACACACACACACACACATATTTACACACACATATACACACATACATATTTACACACACACACACATTTACGCACACACACATTTACATTTACACATATACACATTTACACACACATTTACACACACACACACACACATTCATATATACAAGTGCACATACTCAGGCTTGCACACATACATACACGTACACACACTTTGGCTTACACATAGACATAACTACACATACGTACACACACATATGTATACACACACACATGGACTTAAGATAAACTGATAGATACACGCAAATACTATCTATAATTAATAATATATATGTATATCTATCTATTTAACTGTATCCTTATCTATCCGTCATTATCTACCATTAATCTATCTATCTTTATGTATCTATCTATATTTTCATTTAACTTGTATTTTCATTATCTTGTATTTTCATTATCTTGTATTTTCATTAATTTGTATTTTCATTAATTTGTATTTTTATTTAACCTGTATTTTTATTTAACCTGTATTTTCATTTTACTTGTATTTTCATTTTACTTGTATTTTCATTTAACTTGTATTTTCATTAACTTGTATTATCTTGGTGTCAGTTTCTGTATTATCTTGATGGGTGTCAGGAAGTGTGAGTGAAGATAATTACGACTGTGACTGTGCACCTTCCCTTCCCCCCACCCCCCCCCCACTCCCCCCACATACACCCACACCCACCCCCCCCACATACACCCACACCCCTTTTGACTCTGATCACGACTTCTCCCTCCCTTTCCATCCCCTCCCCTCCTCTTCTTCCAACCCCTCCCCTTCCTTCATTCCTTCCTTCCAATCCCTTCCTCCCTCCCCTCCTCCCTCCCCTTCCATCCTCTCCTCTTCCTTACAATCCCTTCCTCCCTCCCCTCCTCCCTCCCCTCCTCTTCTAATCACTTTCCTTCCATTCCTCCCTCTCCTTCTTCCAATCTATTCCTCCCTCCCCTCCCTTCCTTCCAATCTATTCCTCCCTCCCCTCCCTTCCTTCCAATCTATTCCTCCCTCCCCTCCCTTCCTTCTAATCCCTTCCTCCCCTTTCCATCCCCTCCTCTCCCCTCCTTCCAATCCCTTCCTCCCTCCCCTCCGTCCAATCTATTCCTTCCTCCTTCCCCTCCCCTCCGTCCAATCTATTCCTTCCTCCTTCCCCTCCCCTCCCCTTCCTTCCGATCCCTTCCATCCCCTCCCCTCCTCTCCTTACAACCCCTTCCTCCCTCTCCTCCTTCCAACCCCTTCCTCCCTCCCCTCCTTACAACCCCTTCCTCCCTCCCCTCCTTACAACCCCTTCCTCCCTCCCCTCCTTACAACCCCTTCCTCCCTCCCCTCCTTACAACCCCTTCCTCCCTCCCCTCCTTCCAACCCCTTCCTCCCTCCCCTCCTTCCAACCCCTTCCTCCCAACCCCTTTCCTTCCTCCCATTCCTCCCTCCCCTCCTTCCCTCCCCTTCTCGTCCAATCCCTTCCTCCCTCCCTCCCCTTCCAGACCCTCCCCTATTCACCCCCTTCCCTCCTCTCCCCTCCCCTCCTCTCCCTTCCCCTCCTCTCCCCTCCCCTCCCCTCCCCTCCCCTTCCCTCCTCTCCCCTCCCCTCCCCTTCCCTCCTCTCCCCTCCCCTCCTCTCCCTTCCTCTCCCCTCCCCTCCTCTCCCTTCCCCTCCCCTCCCCTTCCCTCCTCTCCCCTCCCCTCCTCTCCCTTCCCCTCCCCTCCCCTTCCCTCCTCTCCCCTCCCCTCCTCTCCCTTCCCCTCCTCTCCCTTCCCCTCCCCTCCCCTTCCCTCCCCTCCCATAACCAGGACCCATCTGAGTGGTAATTGGTTTATATCACCTGACCACTACACCTAAACTATCCACCCCTTATACTTTTCAACACCCCTTATACTTTTCAACACCCCTCACCCCCCTCTCCCCCCTCTCCCCCCATTAATAATCCCTAAACACTATTAATTAACCATTTATCTCTTGGTATTCTTTTACATACCACCATATATAATTAGGTAGAGGTGGAAGAGGTAGAAGGTGGAAGTGGAGGAGGAGAAAGAGGTGTAAGAGGTAGAGGTGGTAGAAGGTGGTAGTGGAGGAGGAGAAAGTGGTGGAAGAGGTAAAGGTGGTAGAAGGTGGAAGAGGTAGAGGTGGTAGAAGGTGGAAGAGGTAGAGGTGGTAGAAGGTGGAAGAGGTAGAGGTGGTAGAAGGTGGAAGAGGTATAGGTGGTAGAAGGTGGAAGTGGAGGAGGAGGTAGAAGGTGGAAGAGGTAGAGGTGGTAGAAGGTGGAAGTGGAGGAGGAGAAAGAGGTGGAAGAGATAGAGGTGGTAGAAGGTGGAAGTGGAGGAGGAGCAAGAGGTGGAAGATTAAATGGTACTGTTTAGGTTATCATTCATATTATATTGTGGACTAATAATTGCTGATTCCTACATGCTGACTCCTTCATGCTGACTCCTACATGCTTCACCAGGAAACACATATGTAATTAAAAAGAAAGGCAGCAAAAAAAAAATAATAATAATAAAAAAAAAGTTAATGTACATGATAGAGAAATGAAAAATGAAAGTAGGAAAAGGATGAATAGTTGAGGAGAAAGTTAGGCCTGGAGAAAAATGGAGTCATTTCTGTGTAACTGTAAAGGAAAGGGTGGAAGGTTAACTTTGGGTGAAAAAAAAAAAAAAAAAAAAAAAAAAAAAAAAAGAGAAGAAGAAGAAGGAAAAAAAAAACTAGAATCCCACGAATGAAAAAAATACAAGAGCGAGAGTGTGGAGATGTTTTGAAGGCAAGACAAATAGTTGGTCCCACCTAATGGTCTATAGGGATGGGGCCTTGTGTTGTGTAGGTGCTTCCCCTCCCCCTTCCAACCCCTCTCCCCCCCTCCCCACCCCCCTCCCCATCCCCCCTCCCCCTACCCTCCCCCCTCCCCATCCCCCCTCCCCCTACCCTCCCAACCCCCTTCCCCCTACTTTCTCAACCCCCTTCCCCCTACTTTCTCAACCCCCCTCCCCCTACCCTCCCAACCCCCTCCCCCACTCCTCCCAACCCCCTCCCCCACTCCTCCCAACCCCCTCCCCCACTCCTCCCAACCCCCTCCCCCACTCCTCCCAATCCCCTCCCCCACTCCTCCCAATCCCCTCCCCCACTCCTCCCAATCCCCTCCCCCACTCCTCCCAATCCCCTCCCCCACTCCTCCTAACCCCCTCCCCCACTCCTCCTAACCCCCTCCCCCTACCCTCCCCCACTCCTAGACCTACACCTCCCCCTACCCTCCCAACCCCCTCCCCCACTCCTAGACCACCACCCTCCCCAGTTCCTCCACCCACCACCCTCCCCAGTTCCTCCACCCACCACCCTCCCCAGTTCCTCCACCCACCACCCTCCCAGGTACGTCACACACCGGGGCGCGCCACCCCCTGCCACCATCACCCCAGGGGAGGTGTGCCCCCCTTGGCCCCAGCAGCGGTATCAGTAGATGATCAGAAGCTCAACTTTGCCACATTTTCTCTAAAACACCGAGGGACGTCACCAGGTCATGAATATATGTATGTCACCGAGGCCACCCCTGCCCCCTGCCCCCTGACCCCTGCCCTGGGACTGTGCTTGTGGTTACCTTAGACTTGTGCTCTACTCCCTTGCCCTGCCCTGCCCTGCCTTGCCCTGCCTTGGGACTGTGCTTGTGGTTACCTTAGACTTGTGCTCTACTCCCCTACCCTGCCCTGCCCTGCCTTTCCTTGCCCTGCCTTGGGACTGTGCTTGGGACCTTAGACTTGTCCCCTACCCCTGCTCTTCCCTTCCCTTCCCTTACGTTAGACTCTGTTATTAGTTATTCTCTGTACACAAGTTTACCTAAGCCTATCCCAATGTGTATCGAAACCTTTGGCCTCACCTGAACAGACTTACACCTCCCCCCCCCCATTCCCCCACCTTAACTAACTCACCCCCCACCCCCACCCCACCTTAACTAACTCACCCCCCACCCCCACCCCACCTTAACTAACTCACCCCCCACCCCCACCCCACCTTAACTAACTCACCCCCCACCCCCACCCCACCTTAACTAACTCACCCCCCACCCCACCTTAACTAACTCACCCCCCACCCCCACCACACCTTAACTAACTCACCCCCACCCCACCTTAACTAACTCACCCCCACCCCACCTTAACTAACTCACCCCCCCACCCCCACCCCACCTTAACTAACTCACCCCCCCACCCCCACCCCACTTTAACTAACTCCACATCCCTAATTCTGTCCACCCAACTATTTATTTATTTTTGTCCAATTATTGATGTGGTTGTGTCCACCAAAGTATAATAATACCAGCAAGTCAAACACGGGACACTTGGCCATTTGTCTCATTTTGTCCGTCTCTCTGTTTCTTCTCTGTCCACTTATCTCACCATTCTTCAGCGTCTGTCAGCCTGTCTCTATCTCTGCTATCTCCCTCTCTCCCTCCCCTCCGTTCCTCCTCACTCCCTCCATCATATACAACCCTTTTACCTGGTTTTCTCTTCTTACTTGTTGTTTTCTCCTCTTACTCGTTGTTTTCCCCTTCCTCCTTCTCCTTCCTTCTTCTCCTCCTTTTCTCTTCCTCCTCCATTTCTCCTTCCTCCTCCTTTTCTCCCTCCTCCTCCTTTTCTCCCTCCTCCTCCATTTCTCATTCCTCCTCCTTTTCTCCTTCCTCATTCTCCTCCTTTTCTCCTTCCTTCTTCTCCTCCTTTTCTCCTTCCTCATTCTCCTCCTCCTCCATTTCTCATTCCTCCTCCATTTCTCCCTCCTCCTTGTTTTCTCCCTCATTCTCCTCCTCCATTTCTCCTTCCTCGTCCTCTCTTTCCCTTTTCTTTCCCTCGGTTCCTTACTTTCTCTTCTTCCCTTCCTTCTCGCTGTTTCTATCTCCTCTTCCTCTTTTCCGTCCTTCTCGTTCATCGTCTTCCACTTTACTATCCTTTCCCTCTAAGTAATAAGTAACTTAGACCCACATCATCTTCCTCATCATCATCATTATAATATTTCTCAAGTTGTGTCGCCTTGTAAGTAATTTGTTTTGAAGTTCAGTGACTCATAGTACGACTCTACAACTCAGCACTCCTCCTACCACTACGACTCTACAACTCAGCACTCCTCCTACCACTACGACTCTACAACTCAGCACTCCTCCTACCACTACGACTCTACAACTCAGCACTCCTCCTACCACTACGACTCTACAACTCAGCACTCCTCCTAACACTACGACTCTACAACTCAGCACTCCTCCTACCACTACGACTCTACAACTCAGCACTCCTCCTACCACTACGACTGTACAACTCAGCACTCCACCTACCACTACGACTCTACAACTCAGCACTCCACCTACCACTACGACTCTACAACTCAGCACTCCTCCTACCACTACGACTCTACAACTCAGCACTCCTCCTAACACTACGACTCTACAACTCAGCACTCCTCCTACCACTACGACTCTACAACTCAGCACTCCTCCTACCACTACGACTCTACAACTCAGCACTCCTCCTACCACTACGACTCTACAACTCAGCACTCCTCCTACCACTACGACTCTACAACTCAGCACTCCTCCTACCACTACGACTCTCAAAGGTCTCCCATTACTACGACCCCCATTATACTTTCACCCTTACGACCCACATTATACTTTCACCACTACGACCCCCATTATTATACTTTCACCACTACGACCCCCATTATACTTTCACCACTACGACCCTCATTATACTTTCACCACTACGACCCATAGTACTTCCACCCTTACGACCCTTAATTAATTCTCCTACACAACACCCCACACTACACCTTATAATTCTCCCATCACCCCACCCCCCCTCCTACGACCCACTATACTCACTCCCCCCACCCCACCCCACCCCCATATGACCTACAGTACAACCCAACCCCACACTACACCTCATAATTCTCCCATCCCCTCCCCTCCCCTCCCCCACCCCATATGACCCACACTACACCTCATAATTCTCCCACCCCACCCCCACCCACTATACTGACTCACCCCCCCACCCCCCCACCCCCCCCATATGACCCACAGTTCCTCCATCCGACCATTAGGGTGAAAAAGTGTGGTGGCGCCTACCAGGAACTTTTCGCAGACAGATAAACTGCTGATTATCAAGGGGTGATCTGGATGGGACCCTGGGTGGAGGCCTCCTGGGGTTAGGCGCTCGGGGGGGTCTGGGTGGGTGGGTGGGTGGATGGGTGGGGCGGGGGGGGGTGGTAGTAGATAGAAGGGGAAGAGGTAAAGGTGGTGGTAGAAGTGAAGAAGGAGGAGGGGAAAGAGGGGGAAGAGGTAAAGGTGATGGTAGAAGGTGGAAGAGGCGAAGGAGGAGGAGGAGAAAGAGGTGGAAGATTAAGTGTAAGTGTTGGAGGAAGAAGTGTTGGTGGTGGTGGTGGTGGTGGTGGTGGTGAAGGAGGAGGAGGAGAAAGAGGTGGAAGATTAAGTAGTGTTGGAGGAAGAAGTGTTAGTGGTGGTGGTGGAAGAGGTGAAGGAGGAGAAAGAGGTGGATGATTAAGTGTTGGTGTTGGAGAAAGAAGTGGTAGTGGTGGCGGTGGTGGTGGTGAAGGAGGAGGAGCAGGTGGAAGATTAAGTATTGTTGGGGAAATATGTGTTGGTGGTGGAAGAGGTGGAAGATTAAGTGTTGGTGTTGGAGGAAGAAGTGGTGGTGGTGGTGAAGGAGGAGGAGGACGAGGAGAAGAAAGAGGTGGAAGATATAGTGGTGTTGGAGGAAGAAGTGGTGGTGGTGGTGGTGATGGTAGTGGTGGTAGAGGTGATGGAGACTATTTTCATTATAACAGAGGTCTTTTGATAAGGACCAGATGTGAGATGATGAAGAAGAGAGACAAGTAAGAGGAGGAAGAGGGGAAAGAAATGGGTAGAGGAAGAGGGGAAAGAAATAAGAGGAGGAAGAGGGGAAAGAAATGGGAGGAGGAACAAGAGGGGAAAGAAATGGGAGGAGGAGGAAGAGGGGAGAGAAATAGGATGAAGAAATGGGAGGAGGAAGAGGGGAGAGAAATAGGATGAAGAAATAGGAGGAGGAGGAAGAGGGGAGAGAAATAGGAGGAGGGAGAGGAGAAGAGACAAATAGATGGAGGAGGTGGAGAGATATTTTGGTGGAGGAAGAGAAGAGACAAATAGATGGAGGAAGTGGAGAGATATTTTGGAAGAGGAAGGAAGAGGAAGAGGAGGAAGTGAAAGGGCAGAGTGGTAACATCCAAAATAACAGGAAGAGGTCTGGAAGTCAGGAGGTGAGGAAAAATTATCAAGAGTTAGAAGGAGGAAGAAAAGAAGAGGAGGAGGAGAAGAAGAAGAAAGTGAAGAGGAGAAGAAGAAAAGAAAATTGAGAGGAGGAGGAGGGAGAAGGAGAAGAAGAGGAGGAGGAGAAGAAGAAGAAAAAGAAGAAGAGAAGAAGAAGAAGTAGAAGACAACCAACCAATAAACAGACAAACAAACAAACAAACAAACAAGTCCAACAACCAACCAACCAACCAAGTAAATAAAACCGTACTATATAATATTGATAATGTGTGTGTGTTTTGTTACTTTTTTCAGTACACCTTTCACCAACCCCACTGCCCCCCACCCACTGTACCCCCCCACTGCCCCCCCGCCCTTCCACTGCCCCTCCCCATTCCACTGCCCCCCCCAACTACCCCCCCACTGCCCCCCCCACTGCCCCCCCCCACTGCCCCCCCTATTGCACCACGCCCTTTCCTTTGAGTTTATTTCTCTCATTATTCTCTCTCTCTCTCTCTCTCTCTCTCTTTTTATATATACGTAATTTTTTTTTTTCATTTCACCCACCTCACTCACTCACTGTTGTTATTCACCTTGGACTCACCACTCACCTTGGACTCACCACTCACCACTCACCTGTCTGTGTGTATGGAGGCATTAAGGAGGTCGTGAGGAGAGAGGTCTGATGGCTGGTTCTGATTATCTTCCCCTCATCTCCATCTTCTCCCTTCACCTCATCTTCCTCCTCCTCTTCCTCCTCCTCCTCCTCCTTCTTCTCCCTTCACCTCCTCCTCCTCCTCCTCCTTCTTCTCCCTTCACCTCCTCCTCCTCTTCCTCCTTCTTCTCCCTTCACCTCCTCTCCTCCTCTTCCTCCTCCTCCTCTCATAATTCCATTCCCTCACGCCACACCCACCTCTCTCTCTCTCTCTCTCTCTCTCTCTCTCTCTCTCTCTCTCTCTCTCTCTCTCTCTCTCTCTCTGTTGCCCCCCCTGACCCTCTTTTTTGGCACCCCCCTGACCCCCTTTTTTGGCCCCCCCTGACCCCCTTTCTTGGCCCCCTTTGACCCTCTTTCTTGGCTCCCCCCTGACCCCCTTTTTTGGCCCCCTCTGACCCCCTATTTTGGCACCCCCCTGACTCCCTTTCTTGGCCCCCTCTGACTCCCTTTCTTGGCCCCCTCTGACTCCCTTTCTTGGCCCCCTCTGACTCCCTTTCTTGGCCCCCTCTGACTCCCTTTCTTGGCCCCCTCTGACTCCCTTTCTTGGCCCCCTCTGACCCCCTTTCTTGGCCCCCTCTGACCCCCTTTTTTGGCCCCCTATGACCCCCTTTTTTGGCCCCCTATGACCCCCTTTTTTGGTCCCCTATGACCCCCTTTTTGGGCCCCCTCTGACCCCCTTTCTTGACCTTTTGTCCCCTCTTCTTGATTCCCTCTCTTTTACCCTTCCTTGACCTCGTTTTTGACCTCCTTGATACCGATGACCTTCCTTGACACACAGGTCCTCTTCGTTAACCTCTCTATAACTTGACCTTTTTTATTTGTCCTTACTAAAACCCTCCATGACCTATTTTTCTATATTTTTTTTGCCTCATCGACGACCCTATCCCTAACTATATAACTACTATACTTGACCCCCTCACTGACCTCCCCCCCTCACTGACCTCCCCCCCTCACTGACCTCCCCCCCTCACTGACCTCCCCCCCTCACTGACCTCCCCCCCTCACTGACCTCCCCCCCTCACTGACCTCCCCCCCTCACTGACCTCCCCCCCTCACTGACCTCCCCCCCTCACTGACCTCCCCCCCTCACTGACCTCCCCCCCTCACTGACCTCCCCCCCTCACTGACCTCCCCCCCTCACTGACCTCCCCCCCTCACTGACCTCCCCCCCTCACTGACCTCCCCCCCTCACTGACCTCCCCCCCTCACTGACCTCCCCCCCTCACTGACCTCCCCCCCCCTCACTGACTTCCCCCCCCCTCACTGACTTCCCCCCCCTCACTGACTTCCCCCCCCCTCACTGACTTCCCCCCCCTCACTGACTTCCCCCCCCCTCACTGACTTCCCCCCCCCTCACTGACTTCCCCCCCCTCACTGACTTCTCCCCCCTCACTGACTTCCCCCCCTCACTGACTTCCCCCCCTCACTGACTTCCCCCCCTCACTGACTTCCCCCCCCTCACTAACCTCCCCCCCCTCACTAACCTCCCCCCCCTCAATAACCTCCCCCCCCTCACTAACCTCCCCCCCTCACTAACCTCCCCCCCCCTCACTAACCTCCCCCCCCTCACTAACCTCCCCCCCCCCTCACTAACCTCCCCCCCCCTCACTGACCTCCCCCACCCTCACTGACCTCCCCCACCCTCACTGACCTCCCCCACCCTCACTGACCTCCCCCCACCCTCACTGACCTCCCCCCACCCTCACTGACCTCCCCCCACCCTCACTGACCTCCCCCCACCCTCATTGACCTCCCCCCACCCTCACTGACCTCCCCCCACCCTCATTGGCCTCCCCCCACCCTCACTGACCTCCCCCACCCTCAC